>JASIRB010004175.1:0-19368 GCA_030323885.1 Branchipolynoe longqiensis
TAATAGTTTGATGCGAGGGGAGGGAGAGCGACTCACCCGGCCCTGAGCGAAAACACACCCCACAAACCACAACCCCCCACCACTCACCTCACCCCCCTCCTGCCACTCTCACCTCCCCCCGCCCCTGAGCGACTCACCCCCGCCACTGCTCACCTCCCCCCGGCCCTGAGCGACTCACCCCCCTCCTGCCTCTGCTCACTTCCCCCCTTATAAGGCCGCCCGCCGGCCTCCCTCAGGCACTCAGCCTCCAGCCGCCTTCCAGCTCTCTGCCCCTCCACCTAGACCCCGGACCCTCCTCTCATCCAGGCCTGCCTCTCCGGGCCCCGCCTCGGGCGCCCCGCGCCCCCGCCTCGGGCGTGCCTCGAGCCCTCTCCTTACTCTTTGGCGGAGGGCTCCTCGGCCCCCCCTCTACCAACTCTGACACTGCTCCTTATGAGCCCCTCACTATTTATCCTCTGCTCCTCATGAGCCCCTGACTCTTTGCTCCTCGCGAGCCCCCTGCTCCTCATGAGCCCCCTGTATTGCTCTGTGCCTCCTCAGCCTGTTTACCTCCTCAGTTACCCTGTTTGTACCTTACTTTGTCATTATTGTTATTTCACTGTTTCTCTGTATGTTGCCCGAGGCGTCACAATAAACGCCTCAGTTTTCCCACCTCCGCCTCTGTTCTTCCTTCTCGCGCATCAAAGGTCTAGCTACACCCCTGATAGCTATCAGTTTACAAAGTCCTGGCGAGGTGTATTTTATGGCTTACGGGGAATGGTGGTTGTGATCTGGTGATAATACACACCACCACAGCCGGCATAAAAAAAAACGAGAAGTGTTGCAGATTATACTCCACAAAAGATGGTTCTTAAAACTGGAATGGTTCTTAAAACTTGAAAATTACAACTACTGTGTACAATTGGTCGTGTCACTTTAATATATCCCAAGCCTGCATAGAGGTGCATTGCCCGAACCTGACACCCATGTAATATAATACACTATTATATAATATAATATAATATAATGCACTTTGCTATAATATACATTTTAATATAATATGATTTTGTGTGTATGTGGTAAGTATAGTTTATATTCATTAAATAAAGTACTTTGTCAGCGCCGTGGTAGTTTGAGTAAGTAGGTCGTTAGTAAAGATGGGATAAACTATGCTTGGAGGATTGTAAATTTCAGTCATTTAGGTCTAGTACAGTCTTTAGTGTCTAATATAATATATAATACACTATCATATAATACACTATAATATAATATAATACACTCTGATATAATGTGATATAGCACATTATATTATAATATAATACACTATACTATAATGCACTATAATATAATATAGTACACTGTGATATAATTAATATAGTACACTATATTATAATATAATACACTATAATATAATACACTATGGTGGACCGCCAACAAAATTGATATAATATTATATAATACTCTATGATATAATGTAATATAGTATGCTATATTATAAAAAATATAATATAATATAATACACTATGATACCATGTAATATATTACACTATATTATAATATAATACACTATAATATAATACACTATAATATAATATACTATGTAGCGCACAGTTTGCGGCGAGCTGGTGCCTCTGGCGCGTTGTGCGGGGATGTGTGAGGTGGGTGCGTGGTGGGTGGGGCGGGTGCCATACCGAGTTGACGTAGCTATTGACACAGCCAATACGTGGCAGATTATGATATGATCTTACCCTGACCACCTTCCTTGCCCCACGTCACATCTTTGATCCTTCGACCACACAAGGCGGGAGCACCATTACCCGGACGCTAGTTTATCTACATATGACTAAGCATTATCTGTATAAATAAATATAATTAAAAAGAAGAAAAAAAGAAAGTTACATGAAATTAAATGAACTTTGTTTAAATATATATGGCTTCCATTAATTCGTATTGTCATTATTTGTTAGCTATGGGTTTTTCTGTCTATGGTTATGGTAGTTTTATTTGGTTGTTTTTTTTATTTTGAAAAAATTGCAGAGTTGCAGATTGAGTGACTTGTATATATATATATATATATATATATATATATTCAATGAGGGAGGACACATCGACACATATATATCAAACATGCATATATAGAGATTGTCACTAGGTTCATTTTGTGAAGAAAAAACAAACAAATAAAAGCTGTGATATGTTAGTGATATGTTAGTGATATGTTAGTGATATGTTAGTGACATGTTAATGATATGTTAGTGATATGTTAGTGAATATAGAGGTGTTGTAGTTGCGCATCCATGGGATGTTGATACAGCCATTAATCAAATTAAGCCGCTAAAGTTAAGGAGCCCTATATTTTCGAGCTAGTACAAAGAGTACTACTTCCCAGAATCCCCCCCCCCCCTCCTCCTCCCAAGTAGTATACATCAACATTTTACTACAGACCCAGATGGGGTGGCTGAATGTGTTCGAGTACCCCCCCCCTACACCCCCGCCCCCACTTTTGGTAGGTCATGGGATTCAAACCTCCGGGTTCAAAGCCTGATCAAGTTAAACCAATAACTTTAAAAGTTATCCGTGTCGCTAGCTAGCCTGACATTCGGCATTGCGAGTATAGGGCAAGGGGCAGGGGAATGAAGAAGACCAATTATCTATGGTTGAAAATTCCCCACTTAATCAACTAATGTACAGTGACCGGATGTGATGGCCGAAATTGTAAAGCGCAGGCTTTTTGGGCAGAAGGTCAGATGTTCAAAACCCAGCCAAATCAAACCAATGACTAAAAAATTGATGCTTATGTAAAATCCCATCGAACTAATGTACCAAAAATTGCGTATCCTTATCAAACGATAAAAGTTGTACTTTACTGTTAACCCCCCACCCCCACCCCAGTCCCCCTGTCATGCGCATGTACGACCATGAACATGTTTACACCTTTGGACGGCCTCTAATATGTAAATCTTCACATGCAGTTCTATATTGCATAGCAATGCAGCGGCAGATGCGCCAGTGATCAGTGGAGAAGGAACCCCATAAACACCCAGTTGAGCTATCGATTCATACTTGACATTGATGACTTAAAAATGTATACTTGCCGCTTCCTAGCCAGGTGCTCGGCATTATTAGGATAAGGCAAGGACTGGTTCGCTCAGTGTCAGGATAACGTGACTGAGTGGGATATCGGGTCATGGTGCTGGCAGCCTGGTTTCCCAGTGGGGCAGTACTATAAAGTCACCATAAGTGTGCACTGTCACAAGTCGGTACCCGTCCTAATATGACCTTAGATGTTGGCAGGATGTAAAACTGCAACAACCAACTAACCTTGACATTGCTGCTTGTGTTCCAGACACCAAGAACAGTTCCGGCATCCTCAGCAACTGTATTGACGAGATCGCGCACAATGCAGTGGCAGTGCGCTGGAACCCGCGAGAGCAGTCCGCCAAGGTACGCTTGTGCGCACGCGCACACGCCACCGCGCTTCCGCCACCTCGCGACCATTTCGGCTATTAGTTTATAATCTAGTTGCATAATCTGATGGTTTTTGAGTGTGTGGTATTTTCTGAGATAAATATATTAGGTGGATCATTATAATCTATTTTAGCTTAGTTTGAAGTAATTTTTGCTTTAAATGGCTACCTTTTGACATATTTAAAGTACAAACATGTCAAAATGATTTAGGCAAGCATGCCACAATTCTGATAGGAGAGGCTTCAGTAATATCAGGTTTTAGTGAATTGATTTATTACACCCTTCTATGCAGCAACAAATGCTTTATAAGTGCACTGTTTTCTAAATTAGATATGTAGAATCATATTTAGGTCAGTTGTTTGGTTTTGAAAATGTGATGCTTTCATCGGATTATGCAACATTAAAGTTGCAGAGTCCGATGTTTTTTTTTAGTTTTGGGTATTTTCTGAAAGGACTACATTAGGTTCAACATTATGATCTGCCTTTTCTTGGTTTGAAGTAAATTTGATTTTAAATGGCTATCTTGGGAGGTAAAGGTATATGAAGTGTAAACATACCAAATTAATGTTGGCATGTTTGTCCAAACTCTAACCCTATCGGATTCAGCAAGAACAGGTTCTATTAAATTGACTTATACGAGTTGGGTATGTAGGTTCATATGAATATAAATGCTTTGCTTTTGAAAATTTGATACTTTTATCGGACTATGCAGGTTTAAAGTTGCATAATCTGACAGTTTTTATTTTCCTCATATTTATTTTTTTGGGGTTCATTAGTTGTTTAAGCAGGGGAAATTTCAGTCGCAGGCGATTGGTCTTCCTCATTCCACTGCTCCTTGCCCTATCCTAATAATGCCGAGCGCCTGGCTAGGAAGCGACAAGTATCAATTTTGAAGTCATTGGTTTGACTCAACCAGGATTCGAACCCACGACCCCACGATCTACCACACGGGAGACGGACGCTCTAACTCATTTGGCCATCCCGTCTGTTTATATTATAGGATTTTTCTGTAGATAAATATATTAGGTTGTTCTTGCTAATGTACAGTACTGTAGTTTGAAGTAACTTTGTTCAAGGGTTAATTTTGGAGATATTTGAAGTGAAAACACATTAAAGTAATTTTGGTTTTCACATCAAAAGGATGGACATGGGCTTTGTTTGCAAGTTTTTGAGGATATCAGCATGGTAAAGCAGCGCCAAACTGCAATCAATGTCTAATGAATACATTAGTATCTAAGTTGGATATGTAGGGTCAAGTATAGATAGCTAAGTGTTTTGATTTGGAAAAGGCTATGCTTTCATAGGGTTATGCAACTTTAACTATTGGGCACACACCTTTCCCCTCGAGATGAAAACCTTGTCATTGGTGTTCTATACGTGTATCGCACATCTCTATTAAGAGTAATAGATCTGCAGGCTCACATGTGACAATCAATGTGTGGCATTATTAACTAAGGACTTTTACAGTGCTCATTACACTTAATTAAATCATAAAAATTTCAAAGTAACATATATATATATTTATATTTGACCTCGGTATTACGCCTCTGACTAGGTTCAGGCTAGGGAGAAGGAAGCACATCTGGTCCAGCAATTAGCATAATTTACTCACAACGGGAGGATATTGTGGATAAAGCTCCAGCGGTTTTTTACCTTAAACAACGGAAATTGAGTAAGTACGTTGTTTTTGAGGGTTATTATGATGTATAAATCAATGCTCCATGTTATTAACACAGAAGTAAAACTTTTAAAGTAGTTTTATTATGTTTTTCATGTTATTAAATGCCGCCCATAGCCGACGGAGAGGTGGCTGGCTGGAACCAGTCATCGTGTTTTTTGCCGCCCATTGCCGAACAGAGAGGTGACTGGCTGGAGCCAGTCAGTGCTTGGATAATCCTGGATTTCTTTTATGGATTCGCCATTGGATTTTATCCTGGGTCTCTTTTATGGATTCCCCATATTTAGGCGTACCTACAAGTTTCGTAGCATTTTATCCAACTTGCTGGTGCAGTAGCCGCGGGTGGGAGAAGTGTACAGAACAGAGAGTGTGGGAGGGAACGATACACTGGTCCCTACCCCTCGTTTGGTTTCGGTTTGGTTTGTCCGGCTGAAGACCTTACGACATGAATTTAGCTTACAAACGCCTGTATTAAAGCCGATGTAAATACAGATTTAATACCTATATGTTGCTTTGCACATATTCCCACGAGTTCTGACAAAAGTTCCTTTGGTGTTTTGCAGATGGGCGAGATGGCCATGAAGCGGGGTAAAACCAATGCATCGCATGTGCTCAGTGAGGATGCCGCAACACCCGGAATGGGGTCAACTCACTCATGTGAACAGTCGCCTGACCCGGGACCGTCTAATTTAGACGACAAGGTTACCCGACTAATCCAGCAATGCCTGGAAGAGATGTTGCTGAAACAACAGTGACATAAATAAGCCATATCGGAGGAATCTGAGTGGGAGGACTGGTCGGATCAGGAAACGTCCAGACGAGGTGGACTTTTCCTCTCGAAAGAGGAAACATAAAAGTAAAGCAGAATCGTCTGACGGAGACGAATACTACAAAGCTTGTGCCAAAGCCACTGCAGTCAAAAGGACAAAAAAAGCAAGTCTACTTCTTCAGACTCATTGGCGGATTCAACGTTGACTGATTCAGAGTCTGACACCGAGCGAGTTGGCAAATATGCCAAAATCAGTGGGAAAGGGGTGAAAAAGATCAAGATTGAAAAGAAGAAGAAGATAAATACTTACACACTGATGAGGAAGACCATACCTGGACACTTCCACACATTTAAGCCAGCCGAAGTAATCACGAAGCTGGCTGAGCAATACACCAGGATCAAAGGCATTCCCGAGTCAGCAGATAAAGAAATGGGCGATGATGTGAAATTGAGTGATGACAGGAACAATTTTGAGTCCTGTCTACACACAGTACACAAAGGTGTATTGGCAGTTCTAGCAGCAATGGTTCTGGTGGCAAATAGGATAATGACAGAAAATCGTTTCCAAACTCTTGTGTGCTGACATGGATTCCAGCATTGCCTTGCTGACAGCGACAAGTAATTTCTTGTCATACAGAAGGTTCAGAACATCTTTAAGGCGGTTTGCACTGATGCTGGAAAGGAGGTAGCGCACTCAAAGAAAGTAGTAGACAATGATGGGAAGGAATACAAGCTCTTCCTGCCTCCCAAACCCATCAAAGGAAAACCTCTCGACAAAACTAAAATATTTGGAGGTCAGTTGCAATACCTGTTTAAACAAGTAGAAACTGCGTCCAAGTCTGGCAAACATTTCGATGGTAAGAAGATCGACAATAACCCAAACCATTTTCGAAAATCAAGACAGGATTTTCGAGGTCACTGCACAGGGCAACGAGGCCGCTTCGCAACAGGTGGGAGCTACAGTTACCAGTCGCGAGGCAGAGGAAATAGGCAGTCATTTGGCTGGAACGATGGCAACAGGCCGTTCAAACAGACCCAGCCTCAACAGAAGCCGTTCCCCCGTCCAGGGAACAAGTAGAGGCGACTACGCAAACAATAGTAAGCATCTTCAGAGCGGATAACACTAATAATTATGTGGCTGAATGGCAAAACATTACAGATAATCAAACAATTTTGAGTATTGTACAAGGGGTCAGAATTCCTTTAATTACTGACCCAAGGCAAACTAGAGTGCCTTTTCCTTACCGTTTTAATTCAAATGGAAAATGAGAATTAACATGAGCAGTGAATACATTCTGTGATAACGGAATTATAGATAAAGTTGCTCATGTTGAAGGAGAATTTATTTCTAATATTTGTTCGCGACCTAAACCTAATGGAGATATTAGACTAATTTTGGAGTTAACCACGTTAAATGAAATGGTGCAATATAAACACTTTAAGATGTTTTCACTAGAGACCTTTATTGTTGCCCACACAGAACAAGCGTGTCAACAAGCAGTAAATGATCTTTGTCAAACATTTACAAAATTAGGATTTTTTGTTCATAAAACAAAGTCAGTTTTTACACAAACAAAGAACTTAAAATGTTGAGGATTTTTTATTGACACAGTTAAGATGACGATAACACTTACATCACAAAAGAAAGATAAGTTTAAAGCCACTGCAGAACAACTGCTTGCTTTGAATAAACCAAAAATTAAACAAGTTGCATTTTGGTAGGTTTAATGACAGCTTACGCTCCAGCTATTTTATATGGCAAGCTCACATAAAATCACTCGAAATTGATAAGAATTTAGCATTGGCTCGTAGCAAGAAGGGATCGAAGAAGATATTGAGTGGTGGTTAACACATTTGCAGGTGCATGCAATAATGCATGCCGATCCGGCCTTTGCACACGAACAGTTCCTTAAACAGCCCTTCTTGCACTTGCAGTATGTCAGTTTTGCCACTGCAAGTTTGTTTGGCTTGCTCTTCATGACAGGAACTAATCTTCCTTTGTCCATATATCTGCCGTACTATTCAGGTGGGAGAAGAGTTGGATTGCTTAGATGGACCTGTTTGTAGAGGATAATGTTGCAAAGACTCCTGAGAATGTGGAAATGAAATGCATCTTCAGTGGGAGGTAGAGAGTGGAGGTCCCGTTTGCTTGACGCAAATAAATGGGCTCGTAACCTATCTAAAGATGAATATCCTGCCCTTCTGTACAAATCACATAAGAAATCATGTGCTTCTTTGTACAACGTATCATCTAGGCACACAGTGTCGTGAGCGAAATTTGTCAATGCTGGCATTGAACCGACATGCTGCATTGCTACAATTGCTGCCCTTTTTTTTCCGCTTCTGTATGGATAACTCACTGAGTCACAGCCGGACATGACATACAAAGTGAGTAATGTGGCTGTTAGTTCCATTTAATTTTTTCCCACCACTTTCACCAATTCCATAACCAAGTCATGAATGAGCAGGAAGAGTTCATTCTTTTCCACCCATAGGTTTACAATGTGTGGAAGCTGAGGATAATGGTACATAGCAAGCATGATGATATCTGTGTCAGTTGCGTGGATAACAAATATGCTCCTGTCTTGGCAGCTAGCAAGATGTGCGATGATTCTCGTGTCGGCTTCCTCGTGCGTTTGGCAGCACAGCTCCTCCACCACATTGGTCCCACTGTTGATCACACATATTCCCTCTGTGTTAACTCCTATTATAAGGGTAAACCCATCTAGCAGGGATACAGACTGTGACCAAGAAGATGACAGGTATGAGAGCAGGTTTGCCTTGTTTTTAGGGTTCGAAAGGAATGTTTTCCACACAGGTATTTTCATGTTATGAGCAGGAATATACTCCGGTGAGTTTGCTCCCATTTCCCGCTCATCACTCTTTAGGCTCATTGAACCAAAGTCATATCTATCGCCGACAAAATGCACTTCTGAACAATGTTTGGGTTTCATACTTAGAAACTTGTTTTTGTACCTCTCCTGAAGTTCGCCAAAATCACTTGCCCCAAGGGTCTGAAAAGATTGCACGAATGCCATGGCATCAATAACATACACCGGTTCCGATTCGGAGGGAGGCAACACTTTCATTGGTTCCCATGAATCCTTAACCTTGTTTTGAAGAGTTCCTATAAAGTCAGATTAAGTTCCTTTGCACATGGTAAATCCCCCAGTCTTGTCTGGCTCAAATAACGATGGTGGATAGTCACTCCATTTGTAACTGAAGGCTTCAATTCTTGCCTTGTCACTCAACTCATGTGTAAAGCAAAGGGCCCTAGTAACCGAGCTTTCCTCAGAAATTAATTGTTTTACAGAGTCCTGCTTTTTTTTGCCTTGCTTCTGTTGTGTTTCAAAAGTCATTATCTTAGGGGTGATAATTTGGTCAGCATCAGTTTTGCTGGCAGCCGTCATTGCCTCTAACCCAAGTTTGTTGGCGCCCATGAGTAGTGTTGAAACAAGCATTTCTCCCGTTGCAATGTTAACTAACTTATCATCTGCGAGGGAAGCAGCAAATGGATTTCTCATTTTCTCTGCCACAGTGTCTCTGATTTTCAGTACCTTTACCATATCATCTTTATTCATTTTCTCATGATGATCTGATTGAGAAGACTCCATATGTACCATCTGCTTCACACTCTCAGAGATCGCTGTTAGGAATGGCATGTTTTTTATGTATTTCTCTCTTGTTAATTCTGCCTGGGTAATGCCCTTGAATAGGCTTGGGTTCCCTTCCTTGTTGTAAGTTTGTTCCAATGCAAGGGCTGTCCATACTCCATTAAAGTCTCCATCCATCTTGTGCACTGCAAAATTACCCGCTTCAAATTCCTTGTGTACTTCAGGCGCAGTGTTAGGGAGGTCATTCATTTCACTTAGATAAATTGGCAGACAGGACATGTACTTGCTATGTCCAGAACAGACCATGTACGGTAGCATGTCTTGTGCCTCGAGCAGATGTTGTTTCCAAATGCCAACTCTTTCAGCATGGATATCACGTTTCAAAATGAGCATCATTTCAATATACATTCCCCATAACCGAGCTGTTATACCCAATGTATTCTCAAAGTTCTTCCAGTGAGATTGAACTAATCTTAGACTTGTCATGAGACCAGATGGGATGGCAGAGTGGGTTGGAGCGTCCGTCTCCCGTGCTGGTAGATCGTGGGGTCATGGGTTCGAGTCCCGGTCGAGTCAAACCAATGACTTTAAAATTGATACTTGTCGCTTTCTAGCCAGGTGCTCGGCATTATTAGGATAGGGCAAGGACTGGTGTGCTCAGTGTCAGGATAATGTGACTGAGTGGGATATCAGGTCATGGGTGTCAGATGGCGACCGTGAGCAAACGCTAAACTTACGCGTACGCTGAAATCGCGAGTTCAATATACTAAAACGTGCATAAAAAAAAACCACAAACATACCAGGATACTCATAAACATACCAGGATACCTTAGGATACATATCAGATGGGGTAACACCACAAAAAAGGAGGAAATCAAGCAAAACAACCTTACAGGAACGTGTCGACCGTTAGATACAGCGGGAAACGCCAAAAACGGCGAAAACAAGGATACGGATTGCCAGGATTTGTATCCTCTGATATCAAAAAAAGAACATACCAGCACCCACAGCTAAGTACCAATATACTTTGCTTTACTGTTGATGTGTGTGAATAGCTGCGTTTACACGGGCGATTTAAAACGTTTCATATGAAACGCCTTGCCTAGATCGATTCACATTTACCGTGTAAACGCAATGCTGTGGCGTTTTAGGGCTGAATCGATTCATATGAAACGCTTCATCTATACCACCTCGCGCGGTGGTTTATACGAAGCGTTTTATATGAATCGGTTTGTCGATGGTCGTGTAAACGGTTGCGTTATAGTTGAGGCGTTTACGTGACGTCGTACGCATGCGCAGTCCAGCGGTTAGTTTGTTTTCTTCCGGTTTTGCTCGCGACGACCGCAACAGGACTTTCTTCACCTTTCTTCACCTTTTCAACCATGGCTTCAACAAGTGCGTGTGGGCAAACCAAAGAGAATACCAGACGTGACAACTGGGATGACGAGGAGGTAAAGCTCCTAATCACTCTTTGGGGTGACGATACCATTCAGCGAGAGCTGGAGGGTTGTGGCCGCAACATCAACATATATCGGAGATTGGCCGCGAGATTGACTCGGGGTTGTGTTGGCGGGAGAACGGCGAGGGACGCGGTGGCTTGCAGAAGCAAGATCAAGAGCCTGACGCACGCGTATCGTAAGTGCCACGACAACAACAAGTAAGTGTTGTACGGGTGAAAGTTCAAGTTTGGAATAATTCTAGTTTCGTATATCAAGTAATAACTGTGTCTCCAGTATCAACTGAATATCCACACACGCACAGAGTTCGTGAAATTGCAGAGAATGAAAAAACAACAAACAAAAAATGATTCGGCAGTACCTCAGTGAACAGTTCCTTAGCTCAGTGAGCAGTTAACTGAGCGGCTCATTGAGCAATGCTACTCGGTACCCTATATGATTACACCACAGATTGTAATAATAATTGTGCTAAATTTAAAAAAAGGCTGCAGGGTCCCGTGAAAGTAATAACCAAACAAAGTAATAACAAAAGTCTTAAAGTTACACTCGCCATTAGCAATTGATGGTTTATTTTTAATGTGGACAACAATCATACTTGTTTACACAGCGTATGCATTTCATCAAATCTTTACTATTCTCGGTAATAATCTCCCAATGGTTTTACAGCAGGAGTGGCCGAGCCCCAAAGACGTTCCGGTACTTTGAGCTACTGGATGCCATTCTCGGCACAAGGCCCACAGCCGTTCCTCTCCGGTGCGTCGACAGCGACCGCATGTCCGTGGACGGAGGTAACATTCTTGCTTGAATCGTTTCGCATGAAACGCCCTTATTACATCGATTTAGCCGTACCCATGAATGAACTATGTCCTCGCCGGAGACTTAAAACTACGGCAAATATTACACCAAATTTAGACCTTCACATTCGCCTTGCCAGACAGTTACTAGCTATGTGAGTATTTATTTTAAAAGCATTTTATCTCAATGGAACCTATTCCAATGGAAAGAGCTTGAAGAGACCTTAAACGTGGTAGTCATATAATTTTTCTAATGTAAATATCAAGAAAGTTACGTCACTTTGAAGTTGAAAAATATGCCTAATTATGGGCCCTTTGTTCTATAGTAAACCAGCCAAAAGTTGGCACCCAAAGGCTGAGGCATGAATGCCAACTGCCAGTTTGTGTGAGACAGAGTGGTCACTGTTATGATTGTAAGCAAGTGCTGCAGATTAAATAACTCTCTTGGCCCTCTATCAAACATCCTTAAAATTTTACAACATGTAGACAACTAATAAAGGAACAATATGTGCATATTTTGATTGGACATTTTAATCAACTTTGAGTGATTTGATGAAGATTTTGTGGAGAAAAGTGCGGCGATCGGCGCTTTTCACACATAGCTACAGTTACAACACCGCCAAATAGTGCACGTCACCTCATGTTGCGCGTGAACCGTTCAGAGGAAACGACGTTGTTACATCGCTTTAGCCGTCCCTTTAAAGCAACTTTTCTATGTGAACGATATTGGTCATAGCAGCCACACTGTACTTTGTATTGTTATTGCAGACACTGAAGCCGACCCGCAAACCGACACAGAAGAACTGGTGCTGGGGGCGGAGGAGGAAATTGGCCATGATGTTCTCGTGGACGTGGAGGTCGAGGTCGAGGGAGACGTGGAGAGCGAGGTGGGGACCCCCTCAGAAACGGGTTCCGTGCTGCCTACCCCCCCTCGCAACAAGGCCACACAGCCGAGTAAGCATATTTGTAGACATTGCATTACATTACACGACTCAGTAACTTTACAGTGTTCCCTCACCTCACTTTAGGTTATATCGAGCATCTGTATTTATATACATACATAGAAAATACATTAGAATACATTAGAATACTTCACTCACTTTTGTTGAACATACAAACTAGTTTGGGGATTTCCCGGGGTTAATTATAAACACATGTTTATGTCACCTTATTGACGCAAACAGCAGCAAACAAATAACTGTAAACCAACTTATTATTAGGCTCAGTCGGCTTAATCTCTCAACGTTTGTACATCGCATCAACTATTCCATCACATTGTCATTACATCACATTGTCATTATACTAAATGCCCACTATGTTTATATTCCAGCCGTGCGCGCACGAAGGGGAAAGACTGTTGGCAAAAACGAGCGTGTGATGGAGAACCTAATCACGCAATTCATAGGCGCCCAAAAAGACGCAGCTACAGTTTATCAGGAGCACGAGGATCGCCGTATGGAGAGGGACATGGCGATGGAGGAGAGGAGGACGCGGCATGAACTGGAGATGGAGGAGAGGCGGCAGGAGCGTCAACAGCAGCTGGAGGAGAGGCGGGACCAACAACAACAGCAAGTGCAGGAGAGGCAGGAGCAACTACAACTGCAAGCGGAGGAGAGGCGGGAGCAACGTGATCGGGAGCTGGAGGAGAAGCGGCAGGAGCGGGATATTGCCAACCAGGCAGAGCAGAGGAAGCACGAGGCGAACATGATGCACATGATGATGGCGCAGCAACGGCCGTCTGTCCCCCAACACTTTCACAATGCTACCACGGAGGGCCTTACACGCATCACCCTCCTCACACCCCAACATGGCCAGCAGCAAACCTCCACTACCAGCCCTAATACCAGTTTCTATGAGTATCAGTAATGTGTAAATATGTTAACGTTCTAATTAACGTCATTTATTTCCATTTCGTAGGTAGGGAAGTCTAGGAAACAGGATATTCTAAATTCAGCTATCATATATTTATCTAACGTAGGGCACTTTAGGAAACAGTACAGTCAAAATTTAGCTATCATTTATCTATTGTTACTACACTATTATTTGTATATATGTACAGATTGGGCATCATATCTACCTGTGGGCGTGCCAGGCCTACTTGCAATAAAAGGTTACAGTCTTTCCGTTTATGACACGTTTGTTCATTTTTTTTTAGACACGTACAAATACAACAACATCACAACGTAGGCAAGTGTTCCACAATCCAGGGGAGATTTGTGTTTAGTGGTTGGGTTATTACATACCACAGGCACAACTGAAACGCCTCATATAAATCGGTTCATATAAATCGGTTCATATAAATCGATTTCTCTAATTCGGTTTGAAATTGGCCCGTACGTCAGTCTATTTGCCATCGGCCTTGTTACACAGCTACCAATTACAGTTTATGCACGGAAATAATTCACAAATGCCTCGCGGATGTCACCCCCATTGTCTTCCCCTTCCACGTCTTGCGCCACGTAGTGCGGTTGTGGAATTTCCTCCTCGTTGGCAGCGTCGGCCCAGTCGTTGTTGAAAGCCTCCTTGTGTACTTCACATATATTGTTTAATGTGAAGCACACAAGGATCACGTTCGTCACGTCTTCAGTCCGAATGTCCGTCCGTTTTAGCACAATTCGCCAGCGGGCTTTGCAACGCCCGAACGTATTTTCAATACACATTCTGGCGCGCGACAGCCTGTAATTGTAATTGATCTGGTCCCCGGTCAGTCGCCCGGTGTCCGAGTAGGCTTTCATCAACCAGGGACGCAGAGGGTAGGCCGGGTCGCCGAGAATCACGAGAGGCACCGTCGTACCTCCCAGTTGTAGGGGCCTGTCGGGGAACAGCACACCCGCCTCGGCTTTAGCAAAAATAGAGGAGTTCGCCAACACACGCGCGTCGTGGACCCTTCCTGGCCAACCAGCAGCAATGTTCAAAGTTTGGTACTGATGATCGCACATCACCTGCGCCACAATTGAGTAGTACCCTTTGCGATTATGATAGTCGGTATGGTGCTTGTGGGGGGCCACGATGGGGATGTGCGTTCCATCTATCACGCCTGCACAATTCGGGAAGCCAAACCGTGTGGCAAACCCCTCGGTGATCTCGGTCAGGCGCGCAGGACTGGGCAGTTTGATGTACTTCGGCAGCAGGACACGCACGATGGCGGCGCAGGTGTCGTGAAATATCACGCAGCAGGTGCACTTTGCGAGGCCAAACAGGTGGCCCACGGTGCGGAAACTGCAGCCTGTTGCCAGCAACCATAGGGTCACTGCCACACGCACTTCCACCGTAACGCAGCTGAAAATGGGGAAAATCAACAAAAAATATAAGCAGGCGAAATGTTAAACAGACTACAAACAAGTATTGATCTGAGTCGATTTAAGTGAGTCGATTTAAGTGAGTCGATTTATATGAATCGATTTATATGAAACGATTTACATGATTTATATGAAACGAAGTTTGTTAAACGATTTATGTGCAACGATTCAGCCCGAATGCGCCTGGCCTAGCGTTGCCCAAATGCTACGGAAGGCTAGATAAGCGGGCGCGCAATTGGTCACACACAAGGCTAATTATATGAGCCGATTTATATGAAGCGCTTTATGTAAGCCGACAAATAATAGCCTGTTAATAGTATCTATGTGCACAATGTTGTTATATAGCGTCCAATATCAGCGTACCTCCTCATGTTGGTGTCGACTCGCTGTATGTCGTTGCGCACTTGAGCCACAATGTGGTCAAATGTGGCCCTGCGCATACGGAAATTTTCCACCCATTGTTGGTCGGCAAACGTAGCGAGAACGATGTCCCGCCACCAGTGAGACGACCTACAAAAGTAGTGAGGGGGGAGGACATGTAGATACACCGACAACATCATGAAAAATTATTTTCAGGTAGCTGGGGTTATATAAAGCGGCAACAACTTACCCGTATGGTTGAGGATCAAGGAACCACTTACATATTTGCTGTAGTACCTACATCGGATCAGGAACATCAGGAACATCGGTTTATATAAATCGCGTTACATAAATCGCCCGTAATTACCATCGAGAATTACCCCACTTTTAGGTGACTAGGTCCATTATTAAGCAAGTTAGGGGGTTTTCTAACTATGTCAGAAACTGGTTATATTGTTCCGTTCAGCTGTAAAGGGAAGCCCATACTGATTGAAGGCCACCAATAATCACAATTGAGCAATGCAAATTAATCCACTACAGAGACGAATTACAACTAAACCTGGTGGATGTATCCGAGCTGAATGTAGTCGTTAAAACAAAGGCAACAAAGCTATAATATTGGGAACTACTATAACAATTTATTACAGTAGGATAGTTGAAAGAACCAGTAAACATGATGTGGTGGAAAAATGTGTTGATTAGGTATAGTGTAACAATTATATGATAATATGGTAATATGATAATATGATAAATCACAACTCGTAGTACGAATGATCAGGTGTGCTGCTGGAAGGTCCAGCAGCCGGATAGTTATGGGGGGTGACCAGAGTTATTCGGGTGACCCCTTCGGTCGTAGCGCTTCGGAATTGTTGCGCCGGCGCCGGCGCCGCATTCTGTGGGGGAGGTGGGGGAGGTGCGGGACGGTGAACATTCAGGACCATCTGGAGAAGGCGCTCCTCGTGCCGCTGTCTCTTCTCGAGGCGTGCATCCTCGCGCGCCTCCCGCCGCTCCTCCCGCCGCTCCTCCCTCGCGTTCAGCAGGGCGGCGGCCGTTTCCTGGCTTTCGACAAATTTTGTGACCAGCGCCTCCATGAAGCGGCCAGTCTTCCCCGAGCGTTTCCCTTTCCCTTTGCCTTTGCCTTTAGGTCGGCGGCGCGCTGTAATAGAAAAAATCGTGTTTTTTATCCCACTGGTTTTGGCGAGCACCGTCGATAAAATCCCCGGTCACAAGACCACCCCTTCAATGAGGTGACTCCTAGAAATCAGTTTGTGAGTTACAAAAATGGAACCGTTTTAACGTAAGTCGGTTTAAGGTGGATGTTTGCAACAAAAGGAAAAAAAAAATAGTTAGCGCTTTGCGCGTTGATGTTACATTAGCGTGTAGATTAGATTTAATAGAAACATCCCTACCTGGCGGTGATCCTTGAGTGGCTGCATTGCTGCCCCCGGGAGCTGGATCAGCTGCCTGAACCTGTGACGCCTCACTGTCCCTGTCACTGTCCCTGTCGACCTCCACGTCCGCATCCGCCGCCACCTCCTCCTCGGCCTCCTCGGCCCCCACATGAACTTCTTCTGGAGAACAAAGGATACATGATATTGATATTGTACGATATTGTATGTGGTGCTGAACCCCTGCACAAGAGATGTTTGGAAGTTATATGAGGGAACCTTTATCATCTAATGATGTTGCAAGTATTGATGTCCCCCAAATTGTAAGTAATGTACTGATCAGTGGACACAACTTTTAGTTGCACGTAAAATGATTCAGGCCACTAGACGGTACGCCTGCCCTTACCTGGTTGGTGAGCGTCGGTGTCGCTGTCGACTGTTGCAGGGGTGCCCAGGATCTCATGTATTTCACGGTAGTACCGGAAACTCTTGCCACCCCTGGCGGTCAGAGTGGAAAAAAAATTATAGTAACACATTAGTGACACTGGAAAACGGTTGCTTAAACACCTTAGATTAATGTTTTTAATCTATAAATGGCCCGCCCCCCTGTCAATAGAATCAGTACATACGTGCTGTAATCAGGCCCATATCAGATTGGCTCGTTAATGACCGTCCCTCCCCAGATACCTCAACGCTCTCCCTCTACAAGTATCCCCGGCAGCATTTAGGAAATCAGTGTACTTTTGTCGCCGGTGCTTACACAGGTTTCTTCCCATCCAGAACAATGGCCGGCAGAATCGGTTTTGGACGATCGCGGCCTATAAGAATGTATTTACCCAAAACACAATGACACTGACACTATACAGAACGGCAATTGTATTGTTAACAGAGCAAACATACGCACATACATACATACTTTTTATGATCCTTCACCTTCCGGTAGCTCACGGTCAGGGATTTGATTTTTGACCGGCATGAGGTCGCATCCCTGGCTCCACGTCCTCCCCCACACAGGCGGCTGAGTCGGGTGGCGATCCGCCGATAGATCTCGATGTTCCTCCCCGATTTATGCAGCTCGCGTTGGACTGCTGAATCGGACCACAATTCGATGAGTAGCCTGACTTCCCGATCGTCCCAATTGTCACGCCGCAGCGTCTCTTGCGCGTCGTTCACCGAAGAGCACATGCCTTGCTGGGTTGACGTCCACTCGCGTGTAACTCTCCGGAGTGAATGGCAAATCGGCGCAATCAACCGGAACAAAACGAGTGCGCATGGGTGTGACGTCATTACTGCGCCTACACAGCGCAAATGTTAGCCGAACTATGTAAGTCTTATCTTACCTTATCTTATCTTATCCGCTTCTGCTTAAGAAATTAGGCATCCGTGCCTGTTAGCAGCTTTGGCCTGTCTAAGTGGGACCTAGTGAAATTATAGTTTTCGTGCGGCGAGCGCTGACTGTAGCGGTAAATTAACCAGTGCTTATCGAGGCGTCCTTTGAAAGAGTTTAAGCTTGGGGCATTCACTACATCAGCTGGTAATCTGACATGTGTTCCCGGCTCTTTCAGTGAGGAAATTTTGACGAACTTGCTTGTTAGTTCTGGGTTTGACGATTTATATGATTCGAATTAACTGCCTACACAGCGCAAATGTGAGCCGAACTATGTAAGTCGATTTATATGATTCGAATTAACTGGACCGTGTGAAGAGGGGTTATTATGTGTAGTCTGAACAAAGCAACCAACCAATAAATCCAACAATATGGCCACCGAAATGTGCCGTGTGACGGCATTACACCCCTCTACTGTGACTATAGTTTGAAACCATAAAGTTTTGTTCTACGTGCTCTATCCATGTAGTATGCTTGCTTAAACAGAATAAAATAGGATATGCACATGTATATATAACAACCCTTGCTCTGTCGCTGACGTCAAAACATATTGGGAGTGGGTTCGAATGGGAGTTGGTTATCGCCTAGTCTCAAAACATATGCGGAAACGTACAATCTACAGAGAATTACTGCTATTTATGACCGTGATCGGCGCAGGTAAGTATCTGCGTAGTTCTTTGCACAAAATGTTATGACAATAAACCATATTCCAATGGATACAGCTTGAAGACAGGCTTTCATGTTACGTCAACACGTGTGTAAACAACTTGAGTGCCTACCTTTGCCGCGACCACAACACCCTTTCCGGCCGTTCTTGCACACGCAGGAGCGTCATCAGTAGGATGACAAACTGTCGCCGTTGAGTTTCCTGCCACTCTGCAAATCGCCTTGCTCGGTTGCACGACCGCCTCCTGATTCCTCTCATTCTGCCAGCGCTACGGGCGAAAATCTCCTGCTCCCGTGTTGGAACCGCTTCTCTTGCTACGTTATCCGCCATTTTGCTTTGGTGACAGAACCTGACATGCGCAGATGTGCACTTCCGCCCTGAAACGGTTTAAGTCCTGCCCGTGTAGACGCGACCCACTTGGAAACTCTGCCCGTGTAAACGCGACACTAAAACGCTTCATATAAATCGCCTTGTCTAGATCGTTTTAACTTTGCCCGTGTAAACGCAG
>JASIRB010004095.1:0-16768 GCA_030323885.1 Branchipolynoe longqiensis
ATATTAAATTTATATGGTTAGGGTTCTGGATTTCTATTAATTTTGAATCAAACTGACGTTTTGCACTGCACGTACTGGCAAATTCAATGCATTGTCAATGGCCACGAGCAATTTTCATACAGAAAAAGTGAAATATCTCTAAAACTACACAACCTAGAAACAAACCGCATGGAACACATATAGAATACTATTCAACAAACAGATTATATTAAATTTATAGGGTTACAGTTCTGGATTTCTATTAATTTTGAATAAAATTGACGTCTTGCACTGTCCGTATCGACAAACTCAATGCATTGTCTCTCAGTGTCTGGATGTGACTGAGTGGGATATCAGGTCATCGTGCTGGTCGCCTGGTCTCCCAGTGGGGCAGCACTATAAAAGTCGCCATTAGTGTGCACTGTCACAAGTCGGTACCCTTCCTGATATGACCTTAGATGTTGCCAGGTCGTAAAAGTCAAACAACCAACCATCCAGCATCCAGACAATGTTGTCCTGACATAGCAGGAGTCGTCATCGGAGTCAAATAAGACAACAACAACAAAATATATATATAATTGCAGCAAACGCCTAAGTGGTACAGATACCCAGACAGCACACAGTCGTCGGCCCGACGGCGGCCCAACCGCGGCCCGACGGTGGAAAACGCCGTCGGGCCGACGTTGTTTTGTCCAACCTCCCGCCGTCGGGGCGACGGCGGCTGCCGCCGTCGGGCCGACGGCGACAAAAGCCGTCGGGCCGACGTTGTTTTGTCCAACCTCCCACCGTCGACCCGACGGCGGCTGCCGCCGTCGAGTCGACGGCGACAAACGCCGTCGGGGCGACGAAACGCCGTCGGGCCGACGAGCCGAGAAGACACTGTCACTGTAAAAATATTAGTTTTATTCAAAATTAATAGAAATCGAGATCCCATACCATATAAATTTAATATAGTCTGTACGTATTGACACTATAGTGACAGTGTCTTCTCGGAAAAAAACAAGATGGCGGTCCTTCGTCAAAATTCCGTTCAGGGTAATTCAAATCGTATTAACACGAATAATTCCATTAATACTTCGTAATAAATTACAAAACTTTTACAAAATAATCTAAACATATTAATAAACAAACCTGGTAAATGATTCCTTAAAATTCCTGGGATTTCTGGAGTTACTGGTAGAAAAAGAACACTGATCAACAATCGCACGTGTTCCGGTGGCGATTCGAAGTAAACAAACCGTATCGGATGATTCAAAGCGTATTAACACGAATAATTCCACTAATACTTCGTAATAAATTACAAAACTTTTACAAAATAATCTAAACATATTAATAAACAAACCTGTTAAATAATTCCTTAAAATTCCGGGTAATTCTGGAGTTATTGGTAGAAAAAGAACACTGATCAACAATCGCACGTGTTCCGCTGGCGACTCGAGCCGAAATCCAAATTTAAAGAACTGCGCAGGCGCGGCCCACCACCGTCGGGCCGACGATGGCCCGACGGTATACCAAGTGTGGAAAATGAATGCAAACTTGCGGCGGAACACCACCGTCGGGCCGACGATGGCCCGACGGTGAATCAAAAGTGGAAAGGGATTGAACCCTAACGTCGGAACACCACCGTCGGGCCGACGGTGGCCCGACGGTGGCTCACAAGTGGAAAAGGATTGAAACCTAAGGTCGGGACACCACCGTCGGGCCGACGATGGCCCGATGGTATACCAAATGAATGCAAACTTGCGGCGGCCCACCACCGTCGGGCCGACGGAGGCCCGACGGCTCAAAAGTTTAACCCTAACGTCGGAACACCGATGGCCCGACGGTGAATCAAAAGTGGAAAGGGATTGATTCCCAACGTCGGAACACCGCCGGCGGCCCGACGGTGGGCCGACGGTGGCTCAAAAGTGGAAAGGGATTGATTCCCAATGTCGGAACACCACCGTCGGGCCGACGATGGCCCGACGGTGGAAAGTCGGTGCCGACGGACCGACCAATAGCCGACGTCGGGCCGACGGCTGTGTGCTGTCTGGGTACATGAATGGTACAGAATCACTTATGGTACCGAGATAAACATTCATGATAAAAAATACGATAGTTGAAGCAACGTTAGCAACTATGCAAATCCCCTCCCCGAAAATTACAGTCGACTTCCTATTTGTACAATCATTTCTGTGCAGTCTATCCAGCCACACCAAGCTCCACTCCCAGAGCTGTTAGATGTTCAAAACACATGCCTGCAAAGTCCCTCCCTGCTAATTTGCAAACCGTGCCTCTTCTCCACCCTTCCTCCCCCGACAGGCCCGTTCCTTTCAGCCGGCCGATGCCCATTTGGGAGTCCACACCGTTCATTCTGACTAATTGGTTCCTTGGACGCTCCCAGAACGCTTCCCGTATATCTAACTTCGCTGGGAACCAGCGTCAAGTCACGTGACCAGCGCTGTGACGTCAAGCTGGCGTTCCAGCCGCATGAGGGGACGAGATAAGATGTGTTTTCTCATGGGAGATGGGTTGTGGTCGGGGATGGGCAACAAAATGTGAGGCTTTGAATGAAGCATTGCTGTCAGTGGTGGAACTCCTTAAACGAACACAAAATAAAACCCACTGAAAGAACTCGGCAACAACTAACTAATTAACTGAGTGCAGTGTGGTTCGACCAGCCACAATGTAGATAGGTATTTGGGTACGTTTGATGACAAGGTAGTGGTTGGGGGGGGGGGGCGAAACAAACAGATTCAACAAACGGAAACAAGCACAACAATATGCATGTTCTTCGTTCCACGGTACCTCAGACTGCCCAGAGGTTCGCCAACTCTTATGGTTTCGCCTTAAGGCATACAAAATTTTATGTCCCCATCATCACCTTACAGCGATCTTCCGGTTTTTCATTTTCTAATGTTGGCAACCCTTCGATACCATTAATATAGCAATAATTTATATCAATCTTGCAGATTATTGTGTCCAAAATCCACCGCACATCATCTAAGATTAAAAAGATTTTCCGGGAGAGTACCCCAGGCCCTTCACTATCATCATTATCATCATGCTGAGGGTCGTGATGCGACAAAGACTGCTTTCATTACTTGACTGCCGCTCTCCATTTAGCTCTCTGCTGTGAGAGTGATGTCCATGAGTCAGTCTTAATGTCTCTCAGCTTCAGGTTTCTCTTGATGGTATCCTTGAACCGGAAACGACGGCGCCCTCTCTTTCTGTAACCAGAAGACAGTTGAGAGTAGAGGATCTGCTTTGGTAGTCTGTCTGATGACATCCTCATGAGGTGCCCAGTCCACCGGAGATTCACTATAGCATCCCTTAAAATCGTCCGGATTTTCATTTTCTATCTACTGCTTACCTAGTAGAAGGTGGGAGTCGGGGTCTGGGGGAGCGGGTAATAGACATAACACCGATTTGTATTTGATCGAATTAAGATATTTTCTAAGATAATTTCACTGCAATCTACAGTATGTATGACAAGAACCCTGCCAGGTTTGGTAACCCGGGGGCATGTGATTATATGTGCAAAGTTAGTTCAAAGTGTTGTGCCTACGGTGAAGGATACGGCTGGGATGTGTACCGACCCCAACTTGCTGTGTATCAGCTGAAGCTGTGACCCGACATGCTGGATCTCAGCTTCAGTCCTTCCTGAAGGACCAGCGGAACTGTGAATATCTGTAATGGAAATATACTCTTTTAAATAAGTAAAATTTCTAACCTGGCAATACCACATCTTACCCACTGCCCTAGGCTGATGCTCACTCTGGTTGGTTGCTTGTTGGAGTTTTACGTCCTGGCAACACCTAAGGTCATATCAGGAGGAGTACCGACTTATGACAGCGTGCACTCATGGCAACTTTATAGTGCTTCCCCACTAGGAAATCAGGCCACCGGCATCATGACCCGATATCCCACTCAGTCACATTACCCTGAGACTGAGCTATTTAGTCCTTGCCCTATCCTATTAATGCCGAGCACTAGGCTAGGAAGTGACAAGTATAAATCTTTAAGTCATTAGTTCTGTGTGAAGATACATAAAATCTGGAATAATATGCACAAACGATCTGCTAGTTATGTATGTTCTTTTTAGTTTTTTTTTGTTTTAAAGCCATTTCACAAGCCTTGTGCAGTGACTGAAGTCGAATACCGTGAAGTAGAGATGAATACATTACAGTGGTCTCCCCAGTATTCAGAAAAGGGATGGCAGGAATCGAGGAAATGACAAAGGCGAGCATGCGTCGTTCTGTGGTCTGTTAGAAAGGTACAGAGGTGAGCACATGTTGATCTACCTGATCTTTGGTCAGTGAGAAAATAACAGCGGTGAGCACGCATTGATCTGCCCGATTTGTGGTCTGTGAGAAAACTACAGAGGTGAGTGCATGTTGATCTGACAGATCTGTGGTCATTGAGAAAACTACAGAGGTGAGCATGCATTGATCTGCCCGACCTGTGGTCTGTGAGAAAACTATAGAGGTGAGTGCATGTCGATCTGCCTGATCTGTGAGAAAACTACAGAGGTGAGCATGCGTTGATTTGCCCGATCTGTGGTCTGTGAGAAAACTACAGAGGTGAGCACGCACTGATCTGCCCGATCTGTGGTCTGTGAGAAAACTAGAGAGGTGAGCACGTGTTGATCTGCCTGATCTGTGAGAAAACTACAGAGGTGAGCATGCGTTGATCTGCCTCATCTGTGGTCTGTGAGAAAACTAGATAGGTGAGCACGCGTTGATCTGCCTGATCTGTGAGAAAAGTACAGAGGTGAGCATGCGCTGATTTGTCTGATCGGTGAGAAAACTACAGAGGTGAGCATGCGTTGATCTGCCTGATCCGTGAGAAAGCTACAGAAGTGAGCATGCGCTGATCTGTGAGAAAACTACAGAGGTGAGCATGCGCTGATTTGCCTGATCTGTGAGAAAACCACAGAGGTGAGTGCATGTTGATCTGACAGATCTGTGGTCATTGAGAGAACTACAGAGGTGAGCATGTGTTGATCTGCCCGATCTGTGGTCTGTGAGAAAACTACAGAGGTGAGCATGCGTTGATCTGCCTGATCTGTGGTCTGTGAGAAAACCAGAGAGGTGAGCATACATTGATCTGACAGCTATGTGACTGTGAGAAACCGACAGAGGCGAACACATTACCCGGCAAGCACTCATTTACCCGCTGTATCTGTGAGAAATATACACTAATTCCTAGTACACACCTACCGTTTGTGCGCACCCACCTACCGTATACGATCTAAAACTGCCCGTTTCGCACACAAAAATCGCTAGCTCTGCGCTCCCCGCGCACACCTAGCGATTGCGATTCGCGACTAAAAACTCAGTTTTAGGGCTAAAACGGGCCGATTACGATTGCGATTTGCGATTCAAAAAATGAGTTGTGAGTTTTAGTGCGCGAATCGTATACGGTAGGTGTGTACCAGGCATAAGTATCAATAAGATGCGCAGAGTGGAGATAGTGTATATCAGCGTGAATATCCTATTTCAACCTGTGACACAGCCAATACCTTGGTTGCGTTACTCACTGGAACCTGTTGTGAATGACGAGACAATGTCTTGCTTTACTTCAACAACTTTAGAAATTGATCTGTTTAATTTGTTTAACCCCCCAAAACCCTGTCAAGTATGTTGGTTTCATTTTCGCTCATTGTACATGGGAATGTTGAGATCTGATTGATATTAAAGGTAGTTTGTACGTCTTTGTATGTTTGTTTCTCTATTTCTTTCTTTTGTTAAACAACTTAGACACGAGATAGTAATTAATTGAATATCTACTAGCATTAAAGTTGCATGGTCTGATAGTTTTGAGTGTCTATCATTTTTTATTAAATAAATATATTAGATTAATCATTATAATCTACTTTACTTTAGTTTGAAGACTTAGTTGTTAGACTTAGTCTGGGATTGAGCCCATGACCTGCCACATGAGAATCATATGGTCTGCCTAATGACTTATAAAATGTATACGTGTCGCTACCTAGCCTGCTGCTTGGCATTAATAATAATAGGATAAAATTTATACTTGTGGGATAAAATTTATACTTGTCGCTACCTAACCTGGCGCTCGGCATTAACAGGTAGGGGCCACCACTTGGAATTCAAAACGTGTTGCTTTCTCAAGACGTATTGAAAAACCAAGACGGTTTACATATAGAAACAAATAGGGGTGAGCTGTCACAGTCTGCTACTACTTTAATATTGAGGATGGAACCTAACAAAATACATCATTAAAATGGGCATAAGGAGCTCTTCAAAGTTTCTATGAAGAAAATCCTCCTGTTATTAGTATGTTCTTAATATTAAATTAAAACTACATTAAAATAAAGAGATAAACCTATTTTGCCTATAACATTGGGCTGTTTGTATTCTGAAATTAGTCATTTTTACTGGTGAACCACCATGGTCTATTTAAAAAAGTATTTTTCTTAGAATCAAAATCCTGGACATAGTTAATGAGAAATAACCAACAATATGAACAAATCATGATGCATAGCATCATATAAAGTATTACGCTAATGTACACACAGCCAGATGGGTTGTTGTTTTAGCAGTCTACACAAGGATGGCCACTGGAGGTGGGTCTGGGTCTGGGTCTGGGTCTGGGTGCATGTGTGGGTGCAGAGTGGGATTGCTCTCTGTGTGGTATATGCACCATACAGTATATGTGTATGTGCATATACAGACAGACATATACATGTATATATATATATATATATGCATATACACACATCATCATCATCATGCTGTCGGTCGCGATGCGACAAAGACTGCTTTAATTACTTGACTGCCGCTCTCCTTTTGTGCGGTTGTACATTTCATGAAAGCTGCCTGCAAAAGTGTTGAAGTGCTGCTGGCTCTTGCAAGTTACCAGCGGCACTCTCTCAGGGAGCAAATAGAGGTTTCACACCGGCAAGAACATGTCAAGACAGGCGCAAACTATTTGTCCCTGCAGTGGCTGGTCGGGAGATGTTGGGAGTTCCATACATCAACCGCCCTTAATGCTGCCACAGTGACATGGTTTTCTGTTTAGGGTTTGCTCCCTTAGCCTTCGGTTCTGTCAAGAACCTGTACCACAAGGCAGTGGTTTACAACTCTGCAGGGCAAGGGCGTTAAACTCCCTGAGGTATTGCTATACCTGCATATACACACATATATATGCATATATATGCATAATTATAAACATATACACGCATATATGTGCATATATACACATATTCTTGAAGATTGTAGACATATACGTGTAGATATGTATATATACACATATATACACGCATATATATGTGTATATATGTGTATAATGCTCATATACACACATTTTACCTCGGTATACAGCCTCTGGCTAGCCGCAGGCTAGGGAGAAGGAAGCACTTCCGGTCCAGCAATTGCATAAGCAACTCACAACGGGAGACCGTTCGCTGAGTTGATCCGGCAGGATTTATCTACTAAACGACTAAATCTAACTAAGTATTTGAAACTTTGATTAACTTATAACTGATGCACTCTAGCATCACATTATGAAAGTTCAGAACTTTCTCAGGAACCTTTTGGACTTTAAACGGTTTTTTAACACGAGGATAGAACAATGCTTGCTTGTGTTATGACCGAAACCGATACTCCTTTGTTCTATCGACACCTGTATACAGACAGGGAGAGATGTTGACCCAAGTCACATCTCCTCAGGAAATTCCTCCGAACCCTAAAGAGGGTTTTGTTGGGGATGATCCTGGGTTTCTTTTATAGACTCCCCAGACCGGATTTTTTAGGCGAGCCTCCGAGTTTCGTAATATTTTCTCCCAACTTGCTGGCGCAGAAGCCACGGGTGGGAGAAGTGTACGGAACAGAGAGAGTGGGCGGTTTAAGACCGACCCCCCGTATGGTTGGTTTCACTACCAGACACCTACGGCACACAAACTTAGCTTACAGGCCTGTACTGAGAACGTTGTAAAACATGTAACTCTGTACCAATTATACCTCAACCCAGGTTACACCTGGCGTCACAATTCTTGTGTTCAGTTGAGAAGATACCGGTGATTAGTAACGCTTATTATTCGTTACAGAAACCGATGCCCACTAAGCGGAATAAAGCACCGCCAGCAGCAGCTGAGGGTCACGCACCTACAACGTATGACTCGTCACCGGCACACACGGCTCCACCATCACCGCAGCCCGGAGCAGGCTTACCGTATGATAGGGACAGCGACGATCAGAACCAACCGGTGGATCTGGAGGCCACGATTTCAAAAATCATGGACCAAAAGATGAGGCATATCCAGGCAATGGCCCGAGCCTCTCCTCCACCCTTTCCAGATGAGGATTGGGAGGATTTTTCGGACGATGACGACACGGAGTCGGCCTACGAGGTTCCGAAACCGAAAGTAGCTAAAAAGAAGCAAAAGACAGTCAGCAGCTCCGGAGACGAGTTCACGAAGGCTTCGAAAGTCAAGAGAGTGAAAAAGTCCAAGAAGAAGACAAAGAAAAAGAAAAGGAAGGATTCCTCCTCTGACTCGTCAAACGATTCCTCCACAACAGAGTCTGATTCGGACACTGAACGCGCTGGAGTTTACACCAAAATCGGCGTCAAAGTGGGCAAGAAGTGCACCAAACCAAAGGCGAAGAAAGTACACACGACAACAATGATGAGGGAGACCATAAAAGGTCACTTCAATACGCTTAAATTGGTAGAAGTGATCAATAAATTGACAGAATAGATTTCGGGCATAAAGGGAATTCCGGAAACCCTGAGCAAAGAGATGGACACTGGTATCCACCTCGGACGAACGCTGCAGGTTTGAAAACGTGCTTTGCACAATTCACAAGGCGGTGTTGGGAGCGCAAACATCGGTCGCTCCCATAGCTAACCGCATGCAGACAGAGAATAAGTTCTCCTCCTTGGCAAGGGTCATGGACTGCAACATTGCGATGCTTACAGCGGCAAGCAACTACATGACCAAGCGCAGATTTGAAAACGTTTTCAAATCAGTTACCACAGACGCTGGCAAAGAAGTAGCCAGATCAAAGAAAGTAACCGACAACGATGGCAAAGAATACATGCTGTTCTTAGCCGGTCAAGGGGAAACCAAAGCAAAAGCAAGATATTCGGGGGACAGTCGACTCACCTCTACAAAGAGGTTGAAGTGGACAACAAGAGTGCGAAAAACACTGACCCGAAAGGCCGGAAGTTCAACAACTCCGCCAAATTCCGGAGACCACGCTCGGATTTTCGATTCCGACGGGGAGGAAGACCAGGAAGAGGGGGGCCCATCCTTCGGATTCAACCCACATGGGGGGGGGGGGGGGGGGCGAGGAGACCGACAGCCCTCCAACTGGAGCGAGAACCGGGGATACAAATGGGAGTTCACACCCAAAACCCCAGTTCCCCAGGCCAGGGAACAAGTAGACAAGGCAAGGACACACTATGTTTCCATATATTGATGACTCTTTTATTATGGGAGAGACATTCGATCAGTGCCAAAAAGCAGTCATGGAATTGTGCCATCTTTTAACGAAGTTAGGCTTTTACATACATAAAAATAAGTCGGTTTTTCTCCCGACAACAGAATTAAAATGCTTAGGTTTCATCTTAAATAGCAAAACAATGACGTTTTCGCTTACACAACAGAAACTAAATAAGTTTCGGGATACAGCCAACCAGTTGATAGACATATATAGGCCAAAGATAAGACAGGTCACCATCCTTATCGGCATAATGATATCGTATGCCCCGGCTATTCTATATGGTGTCGCACACATAAAGTCATTAGAAATAGACAAAAATCTAGTTTTAGCACGAGCTAAAGGTAATTTCGAAAAGAAGATGACCATTTCAGACGATGAATTAGCAGACATTCTCTGGTGGTTGGAACATATTAATGACTCTCCCAATCCCATTAGAATGGGAGAACCCAACACGGTCGTTACGACTGATGCTTCGTTAAGGTTGGGGAGCACATCGCAACGATGTCGCGACAGGAGGGAGATGGTTAGACAGCGAAAGTTCTGATCATATAAATGTTCTAGAATTGAGAGCTATCTACCTAGGTTTAGCGAGCCTAGTAAAAGTACCCAAAAACAATGTTCGCATTCTAACTGATAACACAACAGCTATGGCTTATGTCAGAAACATGGGAGGCACAATGTCAAAACACTGTAATCAAATAGCACTACTCATTTGGAACTGGGCCCAAAAATACAAAGTATGGTTAACAGTTGCACACATCCCCGGATACAACACTCTGGCAGACAAAAAGAGCAGGATTTTCCATGACCACCTTGAATGGTCACTAAATAAAACCATTTTCAACAAAATTTGTCAAAAATGTGGTAAACCGACAATAGACATATTTGCTTCCAGAAATAACTTAAAAATAAAACAATATGTGTCATGGCATCCAGAACCAAATGCATGGCACATAGATGCCTTTTCAATGATTTGGCAAAATGAATTCTTTTACATTTTCCCACCGTTCAACATTATAATAAGCAGAGTAGCAAGGAAGATACGACTGGAGGAAACACGCGCAATCCTCATCGTCCCCGAATGGGACACACAACCGTGGCTAGCGGTGTTAATGTCGACAGCCAAGGACTGCCTGCGATTCCGAAGATCCCGAGGAAACCTGACGCACCAAGGCCCCCTGGCACGACACGGAAACGTATCAACGACTCCGCTGCTAGCATTCCTTTTCTAAATAAATATCTCGAACAATTCGGATTAGATAAGGTCACTCAACAACGGTTGGTGTCACACGCGTGGATGTATACCACATACTTAAAGAAGTGGGATGTGCATTGCCTAATCAAGAAAGTGAAACCTATGAACCCGTTTATATCCCAGATAGCAATGGTTCTCAGAATGCTAGAAGATGAAGGGTTAGGCTATGGAGCCATTAATGCGGCGAGATGCACGTTATCTATAATTCTCCCACGAATAGATGGACAGACTATAGGAAAACACCAGGTGATCCACTGGGTGTTACGTTCTATTTATGAACGGAACCCCCCTCAAACCAAAATACAATCGTTTCTGGGATGTGTCGCTAGTGTTTAAATTATTTAAACAATGGCCACACAACAAACATCTGGACATAAAACAAGTAGGTTTTAAGGTAGCGATGCTCCTTCTATTAGTGACGGGACACAGAGGTCAGACAATAGTCGCCCTTTCGCTAAATGGTCTCGAAATAGACAAGACCGAAGCAACGTTTGATTTAACAACTTTGTTAAAATCAAATCGTTTGGGAGATCCCCTATCGACAGTGAGTGTCACAAGATTTGCAGAGGATCACAAGCTATGTGCCGTATCAGCCATACGGACATATTTATCCAAGACCAAAGGTATAAGGAATTCAAGACAATTGTTAATAAGTTTTATTAAGCCACACAAAGGCATCTCGCGGGATACCCTCGCGCGATGGACAATTAAGGTGTTAACACTAGCAGGAGTTAATACAGAACACTACGCCTCGCATTCTACAAGGGGAGCAATGGTCTCAAAAGCTCGGTTGCTAGGGATTTCGGTAAAACGAATCCTGGCCCATGCGGGATGGAAAACAGCCAGATCGGTTGCAAAACATTACAACAAAAGACTGGAAAAGTCAAGTGGAATTGCAAAGCGATTGCTCAAAGACTAAAGGATAAAGGTGAGACACACAAAAACTTTCAATCTCACTTTATGATCACATAAAAATTCATATTACATGCTTGTTAAAGGTATAATGAATAAATAATAGAATATCAGGATAAAAATGCTATTACGTAAAAGTCTCCCTAGCCTGCGGCTAGCCAGAGGCTGTATACCGAGGTAAAATAGATTAGTTAGACAAATCTTACCTGGGTATAGATGATGGATAACTATTGTTTTCCCGAGGTATAAGCCTCGGATAGACGTGGGTGAGGGCCCACCCACCACACCCTACCACGTCTATTCAGTTGCTTGTACCAAGGAAACGTTACATTTACAAGTTTATTATTTTTTATTAGGAATCATTTTTATCCTGAATTAGTAGGTAAAGATTGCTGGACCGGAAGTGCTTCCTTCTCCCTCACCCACGTCTATCCGAGGCTTATACCTTGGGAAAACAATAGTTATCCATCATCTATACCCAGGTAAGATTTGTCTAACTAATCTATATATACATGTAGTTATTTATGAGTTTCTTATTAATCTTGTCTTGGATATATAATTTCGTATCGCAGATACGACACATAACTTGCGATCCTGAGTGAAACTGGACACCCCTATCGTAGAAAGGGGGTCACCTAATCGGTTTGATTTTAATAAAGTTGATAAATCAAACGTGGCCTCTTTACTGTCAATTTCTAGACCATTCAGCGACAGGGCAACTATAGTTTGGCCTCTGTGTCCAGTGACCAGGAGAAGCAAAACTGCGACTTTGAAACCTAAAAGTTTAACGTCCAGAAACTTATTTTCTGGCCATTTCTTGAAGAGGTTGAACACTAGAGAAACATCCCAAAACCTATTATATTTGGGTTTAGGCGGATTCCTCTGATAAATTGATCGTATGATCCAACAAATAACATGGTGTTTACCCATTGTTTGTCCATTAACCCGCGGTAGGATTATCGACAGAGCACATCTGGCAGCGTTAATAGCGCCATATCCTAGGCCTTCGTCCTCTAGGTAACGTAGGAAGAGTCCTACCTGGGATACTGTGGGAGTCATTGGCTTGACTTTCTTAAGCAGGCAATAAATACCCCATTTCTTTAAATACGTAGTATACATTTTCACCGTTCCTTTTCTCCACGCATCATCAACCAAACGCTGTTGTGTAATTTTGTCTAAGCCAAACTGTTCTAAATATTTATTTAAAAAAGGAATGCCACCAACGGAGTTGTCGACACGTTTCCGTGGCGTTCTAGTGGTCCCTGATGTTTGAGGTTTCCTCGGAATCTTGGGAAGCGAAGGCTGCTTTTGGCTGTGGCTAGTAACGTCGGTAGCCACGGTTGCGTGTGCCACTCGGGGACGATGAGTATGGCGTGTGTCCCCTCCATTTGAATCTTTCTGGCGACTTTGCTAATGATAGTAAAGGGGGGGAAAATGTAAAAGAAATGATGTCGCCACTTTAGGGAGAAGGCATCAATGTGCCAAGCATTGGGTTCCGGGTGCCACGAAACATATTTTGGAATTTTAAAGTTATTACGCGAAGCGAACAAATCGATCTGAGGTGAACCCCATGTGTGACAAATGTGTTTGAAAATGGATGGATTAAGTGACCACTCTAAGTGATCATGGAACTGGCGACTCATCTTGTCAGCTAGACAATTTTGTGTGCCTGGAATGTGATTAACAGTTAACCAGACATCAAAGGTTTGAGCCCAGTTCCAAATGAGAAGTGCCATTGCATTACATTTAATCGATTTTGTACCTCCCATATTTCTGACATAAGCCATAGCTGTGGTGTTATCCGTGAGGATACGTACATTATTTTTGGGTATTTTTACTAGACTGGTTAATCCCAAGTAAATGGCCCTTAGTTCTAGAACGTTAATATGATCGGGGAGTTCCGATTCTAGCCATCTTCCTCCCGTTGCTACATCATTTTGATGTGCTCCCCACCCTTGGAGAGACGCGTCAGTGGTAACGGTAGTGTCAGGCTCTCCCATTCTAATGGGATTGGGGGAATGGTCAAAGTGGTTTAGCCACCAATCAATGTCGGCTAGGCCGTTCTCCGAAATAAACATGGTCTTTTCAAAGTTTCCCTTTGCGCGGGCCAGCGCCAAATTTTTATCAATTTCGAGGGATTTTATGTGTGCCGCTCCGTATAGAATAGCTGGACTATACGAAACCATGACCCCGATAAGGACCGCGACCTGTCTAATCTTTGGCCTAGAAGTGTCTAACAGCTGTATCGCTGTGCGGTAAAGCTTATCTTTCTTTTGGCGTGTAAGCGAAACGGTCATAGCCGTGGTGTTCAGAATGAACCCGAGACACTTAAGCTCCTGAGTAGGAGAAAAAACCGATTTCTTGTTATGTATGAAGAAACCCAATTTGGTGAAAATGTTGCATAAATCTTTAACAGCGAGTTCACATTGCGTGAAAGATTGGCCCATAATAAAAGAATCATCTATGTATGGAAACATACAATGCCCCAATTTTGCCATGTGTGCAAAAATTGGTTTCAACAACTTAGTAAACAGACGCGGTGCGCAGGCCAAACCATTAGGTAAACATGTAAATTCAAAAAGTTGGCCATTCCAGAGAAAACGTAGGTATTTCCGATCTGTCTGGTGAATAGGAACGGTGTAGTACGCATCCCTTAAATCAACACTCGCTAGCCAACACCCTGGGGTAATTAAATCACGAGCTGTTTCTAAAGAAAACATTTTGAAATGTTTGTATTCAATGATTTCATTCAACTGAGTTAAATCTAAAATCATTCGGATTGAACCATCAGGTTTAGGAGTAGAGAAGATATTGGAAATATATTCCCCTTCAGTATGTTCAACTCTGTTGACAATGCCCTTAGACTCAAACAGTAGAACCTGGTGATCTAGCTGAGATTTTTCTAGTGAATTAAACTGATACGGAAAAGGCGCTCTCTTTTGTATAGGCAATTGTGTGAAAGGGATGTGAATGCCTTTAACAATATTCAGGACCTCTGGATTAGTGGTTAACTGTTGCCATTGATGTAAACAATTAGAAACATTCCCTGCTTGAAAAAGGCTTACTTCAGTTTGAGTTTCCTCCGTGACCATTGTAGGGTCAGGAGGCTGCACTGTTTGTGTGGAAATCTCTACTTGTTCCCTTGTTTCGGGAACTGGGGCTTGGGAACGAAATCCCTCTTGTAGCCGCGGTTGTCGTTCCAGTTTGAGGCCGGCCTGTCGCCTCGGCCCCTTCCTCGCTGGTTGAACTGGAAGGACGGTCCGCCCCTGAACGGCCTTCCTCCTCTGCGGAATCGAAAATCCGTCCTAGACTTTCTGAACCCTGCTGGGTTTTGGAAGCGACGACTCTTTGCTTCAGTGTTTTTAGCACTCTTGTAGTCGACCTCTACCTGTTTGTACAGGTAAGCTAGCTGACCCCCAAACATCTTGGATTTATCTAGCGGTTTGCTCTTGATAGGGGTAGGTCCGGAATACACGGTGTATTCCTTACCATCATGGTCCGTTACCTTGTTCGAGCGGGCAACCTCTTTTCCGGCATCTGTGGTGACCGATTTGAAAACGTTTTCAAATCTCCGATGGGTCATGTAGTTACTAGCGGCTGCTAACAAAGCTATGCCCCGGTCCATAACCCGCGCCAAAGACGAGAACTTGTTCTCTGTCTGCATCCTGTTAGCCACAGGGATAACAGACGTCAAGGCACCCAAAACTGCCTTATGGATAAGGCAGAGGGAAGTTTCATAACGACGGCGTTCGTCGGAAAGATGAATGCCGGAATCCATCTCTTTGAAAACCGAAGCAGGAATGCCCTTAACTCCTGAAATCTGCTCAGTCAACTTGTTGATGACTTCGATCGGTTTAAACGTAGTGAAATGGCTATTCACCGTTTTGCGCATCATGGTAGTGGTGCGCACTTTCTGAGCTTTCTTTTTGACAATTTTCTTGCCAGCTTTAACGCCTATTTTGGCGTAGACACCCGCTCGTTCCGTGTCGGAATCCGACTCGGTGGAAGAAGAGTCGGACGACGAGTCTGAAGAAGAGTCCTTCTTCTTCTTCTTCTTCTTTTTGGACTTTTTGGAGCGCTTAGAGTTCGCTTTCTTTGTGAACTCGTCACCAGAACTGCTCACTGGGCGGCGTTTCTTGCCCCGCGCTTTCGGTTTCGGAACCTCAGGTGCCGAAAGCGTGTCCTCTTCGTCCTCAGAAAAGTCTTCCCAATCCTCATCAGGGATTTGGGAAGGATCTGGAAAGGTCTGCGCCTGGAAAAGGCGCATCTTCTCCTCCATCATCTCCGCCATTTTCGCCTCCCACCCCACTGGTTGAGGGGCGTGATCACTGTCTTGATCCGAGGCATGAGCCCCAGGATGTGGGGACGGCGGAGCCGTAGCCGGTGGAGACGAATCGTAATCCGTCGGGGGGACACCCACCGCTGCAGCGGGCGGCTTATTCCGGCGAGTGGCCATCGGGAACTGTAACGAAACCAAAGCGTTACTAACCCGGAATCATCTCAACTACACAAGTGTAAGCCAGTAAACTGGGTTGAGGAACATGGTACAGAGAACGTGTTTTGCAACGTGTCAGTACAGGCGTGAAGCTAAATTTGCCGTAGGTGTGTGGTAACGAAACCAACCAAACGGAGGGCATCGATCGTGAGATCGGCCCCTCTCTCTGTTCCGTACACTTCTCCCACCTGTGGCTACAGCGCCAACAAGTTGGAGAAAATATTACGAAACTCGGAGGTTCGCCTTAAACCGGTCAGGGGTGTTTATAAAAAACACCCAGAAGCATCCCCAACATCATCCTCTATTAGGATCCGGGAGACTTTTCTTAGGAAATGAGCAACTCGGGTTGCCATTTCTCCCTGTCTGAAAAACAGGTGTCGATAGAACTCAGTATCGGTTTCGTTTGTGCCAGCGGCACGCAATGTTCTATCCGTAAGTTAAAAAACGTACAAAGTCCAAACAGGACTGAAGAAAGTTCTGAACTTTCATAAAAAGATGCTATAGAGCATGATAAACAAAGTTATCGAAGAAAACAGTACTTACTTTTGGATAAAAGCAGTAGTAGTAGATAAATCCTGTGGAGCAACTCACAAACGTCCTCCCGTTGTGAGTTACTTATGCTAATTGCTGGACCCGGATGTGCTTCCTTCTCCCTAGCCTACGGCTAGCCAGAGG
>JASIRB010000246.1:0-24996 GCA_030323885.1 Branchipolynoe longqiensis
TAGTGTATGTACGACGCGAGCACCCGAAACCGAAACCCTGATCGGGCCGGCAGCGCCGTCTGCGCGGAACCCAAATAAAGATTATGAAACGAGACGTCGTTGTGTAGAGTCGGTTCATGATCATTACATGGTGTCAGAAGCGGGAAACTGAAGCAAAATGGCTCTTTCCGGGTTGAAACCCCCCGCCGCACTGAATTTGAACGAGTACTTGGCGGCTAACTGGAAAGCCTGGAGCCATTCCTACCAGATCTACGCCACAGCAGCCGGAGTGCTGAGTAGGAGCGAGAAGGTGCAGTGCTGCGTGTTTTTACACGTGGCAGGAGCAGAAGCGCAAAAAGTGCATCAAGCAATGACATTCACGGCCGCCGAAATAGACAAAATCGAACCACTCCGGGAAGCGTTCCGGATATACTGTGAAGGACGAACAAACTTGACTGTGACTCGGTACAAGTTTACCTCGTATAACCAGGGCCAAGAGACGATGGACACATACATAAGAGAAGCGCGACACCGAATCGGACACTGTCAATACGAAGGCCTAGAAGAATCATTGATGTGCGACAGACTAGTGAGCGGTGTCAAATGCAATGAGCTACGCGATCGGCTCTTAAGAACGCCGAAACTGTCTCTCAAGATGTGCGAGGAAATATGCCGCCTGAGCGAATACACAGGACGACAGTTGGCAGGGGCGACAAGCGGCGAACATGCGGTGGATTATGTACGACGTGAGGATACGGCCCGCCAAACACCACAAACGTACGACTCCAGGCAGCAGCAGAGGCAACGGCCGGCCGCCAGAGGGAGCCGGGATCAAGACAGCAGACCCGGAGACGTGCACGCAAATTGTTCATGGTGTGGGTACACTCACCGAAACGGTCGCGACGCATGCCCCGCAAAAGGCAAATTGTGCTCGGTGTGCAAAAAGATAGGACATTTCGCGAAAGTGTGCCGGGGCAAAACCACAAGCATAAACGAGATAGTCCTAAACGAACACGATGAAGACGACGAGAATGAATTCGAAAACCCGGAATTTGACCTGTTCGTGGGAGCCATCGAGAGAGATGACAGCAAGACAAGCGATTTGTGGTTTGCCGAAATACCTGTGGGCCCCGTCAATATAAAATTCAAATTGGATACGGGCTCTGAAGCAAACATAATTCCAATGAACTTATTCAGCAGAATCAACAACGCGGAATTAAAAACATCAAGATGTCGACTCGTCACGTACTCGGGTGAAAAGATAGTGCCGCGAGGAGAAACATCGCTGCTAGTGCGGGATCAGTGGCTACGATTCCAAGTGACAGAGACAGGATGCCCCATCCTCGGCAAGGAGGCGTGCGTCCGACTACGCATCCTATCGCGCATCGACAGTGTCCAGACGGAGGAAAACAGAGAGATCAGTGATTCACAGAACACGGTAAAAACATTTAACGATGTGTTCACGGGTCTAGGCACGATTAAAATAAATGCTAAGATATACACAGACAGTACAGTGCAACCAGTCATTGACCCGCCCAGACGGGTACCGCATGCCATTGAACACAAGGTAAAGGCAGAATTAGACCGAATGCTGAAACTGGGGGTAATAGTAGAAGAGACAGAACCGACGCCGTGGGTCAGTTCAATAACGGTGGTCAGGAAAAAAGACAAAATCAGAGTGTGCTTAGATCCAACCAGACTAAACAAAGCAATCCTAAGGGGGCCATACCAGACACGTACGGTAGAGGAGGTCATAGCAAATTTGGACGATGCAAAATACTTTTCAGTCCTTGACGCAAAAAATGGTTATTGGCAAATTCAACTAGACATAGACAGCTCAAAACTATGCACGTTTAACACCCCCTGGGGCAGATATAGATACACAAGGCTACCGTTTGGCATTAAAACCGCCGGGGACATCTTCATATACGAAATGAATAAAATTCTGCATGATTTGAAGGGAGTTAACGTAATTACAGATGACATTTTGGTGTACGGGAAAACAATAACCGAGCACAACGCGAGTCTCAACGCTGTCCTAGAACGGGCACGAGAGGTTGGATTAACCCTAAATCCTGACAAATCTAGCATTGGTAAAACAAGTGTCAATTACGTAGGCCACGTCATTTCGGAAGAAGGGGTGAAACCAAGCAATGAGAGAGTACAAGCAATAACAGACATGCCCACACCCACCAACAAATAGTCGGTACAAAGATTCTTGGGCATGGTAGCCTATGTAGCTAAATTCATGCCCAACCTCGCAGAACTAACAAAACCATTACGCATTCTAACAGTAAAGGAAACGGCATGGCATTGGCAAGAATCGCAACAAAATGCATTTGATAATCTAAAAAAAATGATCACAAAAGCACCTGTCCTCAGATTCTATGACGTAACTAAAGAGATAACTCTCCAAGTTGATGCCTCAAAGTCAGGGCTCGGGGCGGCACTGTTGCAAGAAGGAAGGCCAATAGCAATGGCATCAAAAGCGCTTGACGAGACCCAAAGCAGCTATGCGGTGATCGAAAAAGAACTCTTAGCAATCTGTTTCGGTTGCACGAAGTTCCATAACTACATATTCGGAAAGAAGGTACGGGTCGAAACAGATCATAAACCACTGGTAGCAATTGTAAATAAACCAATGTACCAACTGTCCGAGCGCATGCAACGCATGAGGATGCGCTTATTGAATTACAACCTAGAACTGGTCCACATAAAGGGTTGTAATATGTATGTTGCAGATCCGTTGTCCAGAGACCACAGCGACAAGACAGGACCTGAGCAGCTGTTCAACACAGACATCACAGTAGCAGCAATACACTTAGTACAAGGGGGCCTTAATGACATCGCAAAAGAAACAAACAAAGATAAAGTGCTAACGGAAGTAATCAAAATGGTTGAGAACGGATGGCCAGAGGATAAAAACTCAGTACCGAAATGTGTGACGCCATTCCATACGTTCCGGCACGAAATAACCAGGGCCAACGGAGTATTACTAAAAAGTAACAGAATAATAATACCCTCAGAACTGCAAAAGGAAATGTTAACAAGATTACACGAAACACACCAGGGAATAATCAAAAGTAAGCGACTAGCAAGAGAACACGTTTTTTGGCCAGGTATGCAAACACAACTAGAAGACAAAATTAAAAGATGCACGTTATGCCAACAGTACAGGAACAAGCAACACAGTGAACCATTAACGTCACATGAAATACCATGCTCACCGTTCAACAAAATAGGGGCCGATCTGTTCCAAATAGAAAATCAAACATACTTACTAATCGTAGATTACTGGTCGAAATATCCAGTAGTGGTAGAGCTACAGACAACAACTAGCAGTGCAGTGATAAAAGCAATGAAGCAAATATTTGGTCGGCACGGCATTCCAGAGAATGTAGTGTCTGACAATGGTCCACAATTCGCAGGGGAGGAATATCACAAATTCGCAGAACAATACGGATTCAAAATCACGTTTTCGAGTCCGCACTTTCCACAAAGCAACGGGCAGGCCGAAAGGCATATCCAAACAGTAAAGAAAATTATAAAAAAGGCCATGACAGAGTCAAAAGACTACAACCTGTTCCTGCTAAACTACAGAAACACTCCGCTGGCAGACATAGACGCATCGCCAGCGCAAATGCTAATGAGTAGAAAGCTACGTTCGAAACTGCCAACAACAGCACAACAATTAAAACCCAAAGTAACTAGAGTAGCAAAACAACAAATCAGAAATGTACAAATTAAACAAAAACAACGCTAGGACCGCCATGCAGGGAAGAATCACAACATCATACAGGCCGGACAATACATGCGGTATCTAACCCACAAAGGGAAATGGGCCCAAGGGGTGATAGAAAAGGCAGGCGACAACGAGACAAGAAAATACGTAGTACGCAATAACAAAAATCATAACCTAGTACGAAACCGAAAACATATATTCCAGACAAAGGAAAATAATCAGAACATTGAACAACTCAACCCGCACACACAACACGGGTCCCAAACTGATAAAGCCAGTGAGAACGCGTCACAAAGCCCATACACAACAAGATACGGACGACAAGTAAAACCGCCACAAAGGCTAGCGTATCAGTAGGTAATAAACATGTCACGCGTATCGGCAACGCGACAGCGACCCACATCTACGACGAGATGCACATGTGCGCAAATGAATGCACAAGGTCACACGGTTGGTACGTAAAGACACAAAGTCAAACATTATTAGATACCAATATATACAATGTTATAAATGTGCATGCGCTAAATGTTGGAAATAAGTACAAGTATCCACGAAATGACACACGTCCAAAAAGACCATAGTGTAAGGTCAAAACTATATACAAAAAAAAAACACAAAAAAAACAAGCCGGTTTAGGGGCTACCTTCGGAAGGAAACAGGGCTGTGCTTGCATGCCAGCCACAACGCGGTAAGTCGTAAATGATGTAAGAAACATAAGGTCACAGAAATGAATGACGTCACGACCGAATGTTACTTGCGATCTTCGGAAGCCATACACAGAGAGAAGTTAAAATCATCGGTAGCTTACTGTGTTTTCATTACAATGCAAAATGTATAAAAGGGAGATGTAGTGTATGTACGACGCGAGCACCCGAAACCGAAACCCTGATCGGGCCGGCAGCGCCGTCTGCGCGGAACCCAAATAAAGCATTATGAAACTAGACGTCGTTGTGTAGAGTCGGTTCATGATCATTACAGTTAGTACCTGTGCTGATATGACCTGAGATGTGGACAGGATGTAAAACCCCCAACAAATAATACAAACTAAACTGGTGGCGACACCACGCGGAATATTCTGTAAAAGAACCCATGCTGCGGGGAAGACACGGTGAGACAAGCAATCTTATGGGAGGGAGGCTGGGTGGGGGAGAAGGGGGGGGGGGAAGGAGGGGAGGGAGGGGAGGGGCGAGGGAGGGAGGGAAGATGGAGGGCGGGGAATGGAGGAGGAAGAGGAGGAGAGGGGAGAGGGGAAAGGGGACGGAGGGAGGTAGGGGGAGGGGATGGATGGAGGGGAATGGCAGGGAAGGGAGGGGGGGGAGGGGAGGAGGGAGGGGGAGTGGGGGGAGGGACGGAGAGGGGGCGCAGGGAGGGGGAGGGGCAGGAGGGAGGAGGGAGGAGGGAGGAGGGAGGAGGGAGGGAAGGGACGGGACAGGAGGGAAGGGAGGGGGATGGGGAGAGGGGGTAGGGGAGAGAACAGGGGAGGGAGGGTGCCGGCGGCCATTTTCTTTTTCCTTGCCTACAAAGGCAAGCCCGGGGTGCCTGTCAGTGGTTTAATTTTCATCTGTTTACTTACAATTATTAAAATCGACCGGGTCAAAGTAATCCTACACGGAAGCCATTAGCGCGACCCAAATGCGGCCAACTGTCGGTAAATGTCGGCTGCTGCACCGGAAGTGAGGATCAACGCACAAAAGGGCGGGAAAACCGGCCACCGCCCGCCAGCAATGGATTGTGGGGCTGTGTTCCACTGCGGTCCTGTTCGGTGGGGGTGTTATTTTCGTAGAAGGAAAGTGGAAGGGGTGGGGGTTGGGGTGGAGGGGTGGAGGGGAGGGGTGTTATTCGCGGAAGTAAGGAAGAAGAATGAAGGTGAAAAAATGGGAGGGAGGAAAGAAAGATCCTAAAGAAGAATGTGGGTGTTTTATCCCGCTTTGACAATAAGAGATAATTTGGGAGTTTGCATGTCAGGATTGAAGCTTTATAGTTTATTGGCACACTGGAAGAGAGGCGTTCGTATTACACAATATATTATATGTATTATGTATTATGTATTATATATAATATGTATAATCTATGATATATATATTATTTAAATGTGTATATTATACATGTCATATATATTTGATATTATACATAGCATATACATTATATATTATATGTTAATTGCTATATGTTATACATTATCTGTTATATGTTATACATTCTATGTTATATATTATGCATTACACATTGCACATTAAATGTGATATATTATATATTATATATTACATATTACATAATATATATGATATATTATATATGATATATTATATATCATCTATTATATATTATATGTTATATGTTATATATTATATATTATATATTATAATATTATATTATATATTATATATTATAACTTATATATTATATCTTATATATTATGTATTATATATAAAGTCCCTGTCGCGAGTGATAGTGTAGTGTCCCAGTTAGGATCGTGCCAGTAACAGCGACACGGGTCACGTGGTTGCAGGGGGGGGGGGGGGACTTACATCAAGTAAGGCACCCCATCAATAATAAAATAGTAAATAAATATATAATTCCTTTCCGTGGCTTTATACTTGAATAATGCTTATACATTACATATTATATATTATCTATGTTATGCATATTACATTATATTATATATAATATATTATGGACAATATTTGATATAGTATATCATAGACAATATATATTATACATATATTATATTTGGGTAATGCTGTTATTATTCAACGCCCAATAGCCGATGTCTACTTTTTGTGCTGGGGGATCGTTAAACAAACAAACAAGCAATTTTTGTGTATTATTCATGTAATTATTATTTATTCCTTGCTACTTCATATTTGCTGTGGGTCAGCTATAGAGTACTATGCGGACAACTCTAGGCCAATAGTTAATGATCCAACTCCTATGTTAGTAGTTAGTGAGACATGACTATATCAGTAGTTAGTGAAACAATTCTAGGTCAGGAGTTAGCGATGCAAAGTCCTATGTTAGTAGTTAGTGAGACATGACTCTATATTAGTAGTTAGTGAAACAATTCTAGGTCAGGAGTTAGTGATGCAAAGTCCTATGTTAGTAGTTAGTGAGACATGATTCTATATCAGTAGTTAGTGAAATAATTCTATGTCAATTGTCAGTAGTTAGTGATGCAAAGTCCTATGTTAGTAGTTAGTGAGACATGACTCTATATTAGTAGTTAGTGAAACAATTCTAGGTCAGGAGTTAGTGATGCAAACTCCTGTGTTAGTAGTTAGTGAGACATGACTCTATATCAGTAGTTAGTGAAACAATTCTATGTCAATTGTCAGTAGTTAGTGATGCAAACTCCTATGTTAGTAGTTAGTGAGACATGACTCTATATCAGTAGTTAGTGAAACAATTCTAGGTCAGTAGTTAGTGATGCAAAGTCCTATGTTAGTAGTTAGTGAGACATGATTCTATATCAGTAGTTAGTGAAACAATTCTAGGTCAGGAGTTAGTGATGCAAAGTCCTATGTTAGTAGTTAGTGAGACATGATTCTATATCAGTAGTTAGTGAAACAATTCTAGGTCAGGAGTTAGTGATGCAAACTCCTATGTCAATAGTTACTGAGACAATTCAATTGTAAATTCTAATGCTCGAATCTGTGGCTGTGTAGGCAGCCTGTGGTGAAATCAATACAGACAAAGTTAAACGAAGAGTATAAAGTGTAGACCAGAGAGGATGTCCGAATGAGTTAGAGCGTCTGTCTCCCTTGCTGGTATTGGTGGATCGTGGGGTCATGGGTTCGAACACTAGTCGAGTCAAACCAATGACTTAAAAATTATACTTGCCGCCTCCTAGCCAGGCACTCGACATTATTAGGACATGGCAAGGAATGGTGTGCTCAGTGTCAGGATAATGTTACTGAGTGGGATACCAGGTCATGGTGCCGGCAGACTGGTTTCCCAGTGGGACAGCAGTATAAAGTCGCCATTAGTGCGCACTGTCACAGGTCGGTACCCGTCCTGATATGACCTTAGATGTTGTTTGTACATAAAACAACAACAACAAACAAACAAACAGTATAAAGTGTAAAGAAGAACAGAGAGTCCAGTCCTCTGGTTTATTATTTATATGGTTACATGGTTTCATTGTAGAGTATCACCCCACCCCTTTCCCCCAATGGAAAGCAAGCATTCTTGGCCCTACCAATAGGGATCCAGCATTTCTGGTCCCCATGGCTACCAGTGGTCTGCCCACCACCACCAAGCTGTATGGTCCCATGACCACCACCAACCTCTTGACCTTTGAGTGTGGTGATCCCTATCCCAGCAGAGGGGGAAGGCCCTGAGTGTGGTTACACACAGACCTGCCAGCACCACTATGTCTATTTACATCCCACTCAGGCACCACCAGCCCTTACATATATGCTGTATAAGCCATTATACAAGTATAATAAGCCGGAAGATTCCATCTACTCCCCCAGCCACTAAGTCATCGGCTGGTCACCTACTCATTAGCTCATCTACTCATTCCTCATGACCTGAGCCGTGGTGCCACCTACCCTCCCACGCCTCAGTTCCCCTGCATTCTCTCACTGTACCGCTGAAATGTTCTCCTTGTTCCTTAATTATGTCATCATCATCATGCTGTCGGTCGCGATTCGACAAAGACTGCTTTCATTACTTGACTGCCGCTCTCCATTTAGCTCTCTGCTGTCAGAGTGATGTCTATGAGTCGGTCTTAATGACTCTCAGCTTTAGGTTTCTCTTGATGGTGTTTCATGAAAGCTGCCTGCAAAAGTGTTGAAGTGCTGCTGGCTTTTGCAAGTTACCAGTGGCACTATCTTGGGGAGCAAATAGAGGTCTCACACCGGGAAGAACATGTCCAGACAGGCGCAACACTATTTGTCCCTGCAGTGGCTGGTCGGGAGATGTTGGGAATTCCATACATCAACCGCCCTTAATGCTGCCACAGTTACATGGTTTTCTGTTTAGGGTTTGCTCCCTTAGCCTTCGGTTCTGTCAAGAACCTGTACCACAAGGCAGTAACTATGTAGGTAACTATTATATATGTATACATGCGCCTGGTCACGTACACCGATCAGTAATAGAACATTTGTATTCCCCCCTATGCCGAATATGGGAATATTTTACCCGATGTTAGGACTTAGTGAAAGAACTCCATGCTCAACGATTACCGATTGAATGTCGCGCAATATCCATGCGTGCCGAGGTCGTGTCGGCTACAATTAGTTCAACTGCTGCCCGCGTGGAGGCGTGAACAGGAGTGTGCGATATGGCAGGCTACGTGTGGAGGGGAAGGGCTGTGTGTGTGTGTGTGGGGGGGGGGGGGGTGAAGAAGGAGGTGGGTGGTTGTGTATTATGATAGTTGAGTTGGTCAAACCTACGCACCCACAGACACGCGCAGACACACCCACACACCCACACACGCCTACACACGCACCCCCACCCCCCCCACACCCCCACCCACACACCCACAGCCCCAAACACCCAAACACCCAACAAACCACATACCCACACACCCACACACCCACACACCCACACCCACACACCCACACCCCCCACACCCCCACCCACCCATACACCCACACACCCACACACACATCCCACACCCCCACACACCACACACCCCACACCACACACCCACAACCCACACACCACACAACATACCCCACACCCCACACACCCCACACACCCAAACACCCATACAACTTACATACCCCCCAACACACCCACACACCCATACCCCACACACACGCAACACACCCAAACACACAAAAACACCCACATACCCACACCCAACACCCACACACCCACACACCCACACACCCCAACATCACACACCCACACACCCCACACACCCACACAACCACACACACCCACACCCACACACCCACACACCCACACACACCCGCACACCCATACCACCACACACCCACACACCGACACATCTACACATGCACACACGCACACACCGACACATCCACACACCCACACACCCACACATCCACACACACCCACACACCCACACACCCACACACCCACACACCCACACACCCACACACCCACACACCCACACACCCACACACCCACACACCCACACACCCACACACCCACACACCCACACACCCACACACCCACACACCCGCACACCCGGGCTCACTTACCACCCAGGCAGACAACAGACGACAGCAGCGTCCCCGCCTGCCGGCAGGGTCACCATATGGTGGGCGTGGGTGTGGGGGTGTGGGTGGGCGTGGGTGTGGGTGTGGGGGTGTGGGTGTGCTCCGTGTAATTGACATCCCAATAATAATTCAGCAGCAAATTGACGGACGGAGTGCCCCCCTTAATGAGTTGTTAATCTTGTGGAAGTGCCTGGAGCGGCTAACCCAATAGACAGGCTAGGTAAGATTTGAGTATTGACAGAGGCTCGCCAGCCGACCACCCATCTTTTGTGTCACTGTGTGTATGAACGCAGGGCGATATTGAAGAGGAAACTAACTATGCCCTAGATCAAAGACTCACCCCGTACTTCCAGTACAGGGGTGAAAACCAAGCCATTAGAAAAACTGGCAAAGAATGTCGACATGGTGGGGAAATTAATTGAGCATATAAATTGTTAATTTAAGAAGCCAAATGTATTCTCCACATACATATTCATATTTACCCGCTACTTCTGATATGAAAAATACAATAAAGCAATTTAAAAATAAAACTGGCACGTTTTATTGCCACCATCTTGTGTTTTTGCATTCTCTCCCATTTCACCAACTCTGTGTTGGTATATGTAGCCAAGTGATACTGGATCCAGGAATTCTACTTCCTGTTCCATACTAAAGCAGCGTTCGCCAGTGTTTAGACTACGCTGTGGTTCACCCCTATACTGCAAGTATGGGGTGAATCTTTTATCTAACTATATCCCTACCGGACGCGGTGGCCGAATCGCTAGAGCGTAGGCCTCCCGTCCGGGCGATCGGGAGTTTGATTCCCGGTCGAGTCAAACTAATAACCTATGAAATTGATATGTGTCAATACTTAGCCTGGTGCGTGGCATTAATAGGATAGGGCAAGGACTGGTTAGCTCAGTGTCAGGATAATTACCAACCAAAATACTGAAAGAGGCACTCCAAGCCATCCCGGCCACTATAGTAGACTTATTCAACATCTCCTTTGAGCAGGGGCGTTTTATCTCAGCCTGGAAAATGGCAACCATCACACCTATTCACAAAAGTGGAGACAAACAAAACATGGGAAACTACAGGCCAATATCAATTCTTCAAACCCCAGGCAAGCTCATTGAAAAGTGTTACATAGACACATAAATGAACACCTGGACAAAAACGATATACTAAACAAAAGACAAGGGGGCTTCAGGAAACTGCACTCCACATCAAAAACAATAGCTAACCTAACAAATGACATAATGGCATCAATGAACCAAAAGCAATTAGTTGGAGCAGCCTTCAGCAAAGCATTTGACACAGTAGACCATAAGATACTATTGGAAAAACTAAAAACCATGGGCAGAAAATCTGACACTATGGATCGGATAAAATGCTACCTGAGCAACAGGCAACAGAAAACAAAAATAAACAATACACTATCAGACAACCAACCTGTCACATGTGGCATACCCCAAAGGTCAGTGTTAGGGCCATGACTCTTTATAATCTATATAAACGATCTTGAAAAATGGTTGCAAACTGAGTGCCTCCAACTATATGCAGATGACACAGTCATATACGCAAATGGCACCACAGAAGAGGAGGTAATAACTAAACTAAATAAACTCCTACTAAAACTAGACGAGTGGTGTGAGTCCAACAAAATAACCATCAACACAAGCAAATCAAAAACAGTACTCTTCTCGCATAAACAAATGCCAGAAAGAAAACTACACAGTAAGTTAGGAAACCGAACATTGGAAAATGTCGACCATTACAAATACCTAGGTCTTGAGTTGGACATCACACACCCACACACTAATACCTAATACCTAATACCTAATACACACCCATACCTCCACACACCTATGCACTAATAGTCACACACCACACACACTAATACACACACCACACACGCTAATACTTCCACACCAGACCCACACACCCACACACGCACCCACACACACACACACACACACACACACACACACATGCACCCACACACACACACGCAGCCACACACCCACACACCCACACACCCACGCACCCACACAACCACACACCTACACACCCACACACCCACACACCCACACCCACACCCACCCACCCACACCCCCACATACCCCCCCCCCACACCCACACACCCCCACTCACCCACACACCCACACACCCACACACCCACACACAGACATTACTGGATCTGATTCGAGTTCTGCACTATTGGCTCATCGTCACCAATGGTGACAAGAACTTAATGAAGTCGGCCATCTTGTAAGTGAAAGGTGATCAAATATGGAGGATGCAAATCTAGCCGGGCAGGAATAAGATGGGGCTTTGTGGGGGGGCGGTGGAGGTGGATGAGGGGGGTGGGTAGGTGGGGGAGGGTGGATGAGGGTGAAGGTGGTGGATGGGATGGGGGGGAGGGGGGGAGGAGGAGGGGAGGGGGGAAGGGAGGAGGGGAGTGGGGATGGGGAGGTGGAGAGGGGGAGAGGGGTAGAGCGAGGTGGGAGAGGGTGGGAAGGTGGGGAGGTGAAGGATGTGAGGGAGGTGGGATAGGTGGGAAATGGGAGGTGGGGGAGATGAGAGAGGTGGGGGTCCTGGGGAGGCGGGAGAGGGGGAGGTAGGGGGAGTGGGGGAGATGGTGGGGTGGGGAGGTGGGGAGGCGGGGAGGCGGGGAGATGGGGAAGTGGGGGAGGTGGGGAGCCGAAGGATGTGTTGATCAGGGCAGAGGATTGGAGAGGCAGCTCTCACTTGGTACTGTGTACTGTGTGGTTGCCTACTTTGTTGGCCCCCAATAGACCCCTTTCAATGTTTATAAACATTGAGTATGCGCGCGCAGCTTGGCTGCAGAACGAAGGCACACTGCCATTGAGTTTGCCGATACGCGCAGTGAAAAACGATAGTTTTATTCAAAATTGATAGAAATGCATAACCCTAACCTTATGAATTTAGGATAATCTCTTTGTTAAACATGTTTTCTATATGGGTTCCAAGCGGTTTGTGTCTAGGTGGTGTGGTTTTAGAGATATTTAACTTTTTCTGTATGAAGATTGCTCACGACCATTGACAATGCATTGAGTTTGCCAGCAGGCGCAGTGCAAAATGTCAGTTTTATTCAAAATTAATAGAAATCCATAACCCCAACCTTATCAATTTAATATAATCTTTTCCTTAAACATGTTTTCTATAAGTGTTCCAACCGGTTTGTGTCTAGGTGGTGTGGTCTTAGAGATATTTCACCTTTTCTCTATGAAGATTGCTCATAGCCATTAAATTTGCAGTGTGACAGTGTGTCGTCCTGCAGCCAAACAGCGTGCGTACTGACCTAGATACCTGTGCTGACGTAATATGAAATGGGTCTATAGCCGATGTCTACTATTTGTGCTGGGGGTTCGTTAAACAAACAAGCGTACTTTGTTGGTTCGTTGGTTGTTGAAGTTTTACATCCTGGAAACATCTAAGGTCATATCAGGACAGGTCCCGACTTGTGACAGTGTGCACTAATGGCAACTTTATAGTGCTGCCCCACTGGGAGACCAGGCTGCCAGCACCATGAGCTGATATCCCACTCAGTCATATTATTCTGACACCGAACCAACCAGTCCTTGCCTTATCCTATTAATGCCGAGCGCCAGGCTAGGAAGTGACAAGTATCAACTTTGTAACTTTGGTTTCACTCGACCGGAAACTGAACTCCCGACCTGCTGCACGGGAGGCCTATGCTCTATTGATTCTGCCACCATGTCCGGTGGTGTGTACTGGGTAGTGTGTACTGTGCAATGTGTGGCGTGTACTGTGTGGTGTGTACTGTGTGGTGTGTACTGTGTGGTGTGTACTGTGTACTGTGTAATTTCCATTGTGTGGTGTGTACTGTTTACTGTGTAATGTGTGGTATGTACTGTGTACTGTGAACTGTGTGGTGTGTACTATGTACTGTGCACTGTGTGGTGTGTACTGTGTATTGTGTGGTATGTACTGTGTGGTGTGTCCTGTGTGATGTGCACTGTGTGTTGTGTACTGTGTGTTGTGTACTGTGTGGTGTGTACTGTGTGATGTGTAATGTGTACTGTGTGGTGTGTACTGTGTGGTGTGCATTGTGTGATGTGTAATGTGTACTGTACATTGTGTGATGTGTACTGTGTACTGTTTGGTGTGTACTGTGTAGCATGTAGTCTATCGTGTGTACTGTGTGGGATGTACTGTGTAATGTGTATTGTGTGGTGTGTACTGTGTTGTTTGCACTGGGTGGTGTGTCCTGTGTGATGTGTACAGTGTGGCATGCACTGTGTGGTGTGTACTGTGTGGTGTGTATTGTGTGGTGTGTACTGTGTACATCGTGGTTTGTACTGTGTGGTGTGTACTGTGTGGCGTGTACAGTGTGGCATGTATTGTGTGGTGTGTACTGTGTGGTGTGTACTGTGTACATCGTGGTTTGTATGGTGTGGTGTGTACTGTGTGGTGTGTACTGTGTGGTGTGTACTGTGTACAGTGTGGTGTGTAGTGTGTGGTGTGTACTGTGTGGCGTGTACTGTGTGGTGTGCATTGTGTGGTGTGTCCTGTGTACTGTGCATTGTGTGCTGTGTACTGTCTGGTGTGTACTATGTACTGTGTACTGTGTGGTGTTTACTGTGTGGTGTGCACTCCAACATGCAATGTTCGGCTGACACAGGCACTAATATGTGCATTGATGTAATGACGTCACTGGGTGTTTGCATAGCAACCACATATCAACTGCATAGCAACCACATATCAACCACATAATAACTGCATAGCAAAGGTATAGCAACCATATTGTAACCGCCTAGCAACCACATGGTAATGCATAGCAATCACATGGTAACTTGCACTACTACTGCATAGTATTTCGCATAGCAACCGCATCGTAACAACATGGCATATCCATGGCATACTGCCTAGCAACCCATAGCATAACCATTGTATATCAACTCCCCATATTCATTTAACAATCTCGCTGAAATATTGCATTTAAATGCTTTCGATATGTCGCTACTTCATGAAGCAGACAACATTTATCCGCTGAGTGGATCAAAAGTGTGTATTACCATTTTGAGACCCATCTAGTCATCTGTTATATGTGCTGTTTATCTGAGTGATGTAGAGGCAGAGAGAGAGAGAAAGAGGAAGAGAGCTCCATCTTGCTGTACACTAATTAATTAAATATTGCATTTAAAATGCTTTTGCTATGTTGCAAGTCAGGAAGGAGACGACATTTAGCCACTGAGTGGATCAAAGCCGCGCATTGCCAAGAGAGAGAAATAGAGAGAAAGAGAGAAAGAGAGAGCTTCATCTTGCTATACACTAATTAATCAAAATCTGTGTCCTGTTATCTGACTGTTGTAGAAGCAGAGAGAGAGAAAGAGAGAGAACGAGATAGAGAAAGAGAGAAAAAGAGAGAGAAAGAGAGGGAGAAAGTGAAAGACATAAAGAGAGAGAAAGAGAGAGAAAGAGAGAGAAAGAGAGAGAAAGAGAGAGAGAAAGAGAGAGAAAGAGAGAGAAAGAGAGAGAGAAAGAGAGAGAGAAAGACAGGGAGAAAGAGAAAGAGAAAGAGAAAAAGAGAAAGAGGAAGAGAGAGAGAAAGGGAGAGAAAGAGCGAGAACGCTGCATGATGCTATAGACTAATTAATCAAAAGCTGCGTCTTGTAATTAGGCTCATCATTTCCTGCTCCTTCCTAATTGTGATCGTTAATTCAAGTGTCCCAAGGCCCTCGTTAGATCCACGGCTCGATCTGAACTAATCAGCAAAATATCATCTGACAACGAGAGTCACGTCTCCGAAAATAGGCTGCAAGTTGAAATAATTGATTAATCAATTATGGTGTTATGAGGTTAACGTTGCATTATGGGATGGCTTTGAGTTTCAGCGTATTTCTTCTTTTTTTCTTTCTTATTTATTTTTTGGTTTGTTTGATGGCCGAATGAGTTGAGCATCCGTCTCCTGCTTTGGTAGATCGTCGGATTCGAGCCCACGCATTCAAATACTGGTCGAGTCAAACCAATGACTTAAAAAGTTGATACTTGTCACTTCCTAGCCAGGCGCTCTTCATTATTAGGATAGGGCAAGGACTGGTTGGCTCAGTGTCAGGATAATGTGACTGAGTGGGATATTGGGTCATGGTGCTGGGGGCCTGGTTTCCCAGTGGGGCAGCAGTATAAAGTTGCCATAAGTGCACACTGTCACAAGTCGGTACCTGTCCTGATATGAGCTTAGATGTTGCTAGGAAGTAAAACAACAACAAACAAACAAATTATGTTGGAATGAACAAAAGAGTAGGAATATAAACTGTAATGATGTAATAATAATTTTCTGAAGGTTGATTGCAATGTTTATCTCCATCTTTGGATTGGCGTTTACATGGTTTTGCACCTGAACGCTTCAGATCATTATTCATTATCATTGTGCATTGTAAAATTGTTGGTGATTGCATGATGGTTAGCAGAGTGAATAGTGCCAAACTGCTAGGCCACCCTGTTTGGGTTCTACTGCTGGTCTTCACAATTTGTTTCTTGTTGTTTTACATCCTAGCAACATCTAACATCATATTAGGACAGGTACCGACTTGTGACAGTGTGCACTCATGACTTTATAGTGCTGCCCCACTGGGAGACCAGGCCGCCAGCACCATGACCTGATATCCCACTCAGTCACATTATCCTGACACTGAGCCAACCAGTCCTTGCCCTATCCTAATAATGCCAAGCGCCAGGCTAGGAAGCAACAAATATCAATTTCTAAGTCATTGGTTTGACTCGACCAGCTTTCGAACCCACGAACCCATGGTCTACCAACACAGGAGACAGACGCTCTAACTCATTCGGCCATCCCGTCTGGTACCGTTCTTCAAAGTAAGTAACCAGGAAATCTTTTGAAAGCTAGTTAGCATTACATTCATTGATTACGTGCAATTTCAATCACAGGCAATTGGTCTTCCTCATTCCACTGCTCCTCGCCATATCCTAGCATTTGCAGTAATGCCAAACGCTATGCTAGGTGGCGACAAGTATAACTTGTTCTAAGTCATTTGTTTTAAAGCTGCACATATGTATAATGTAGTATGATAAGAGCATACAAATTTAAAAAACCAAAATACTGACCTAGATTTGATCCTACATATGTAACTTAGATACTGGTGCCCTTATTAAACATTTGTCACCACATATCATCATCATCATCATCATCATGCTGTCGGTCAAGATGTGACAAAGACTGCTTTCATTACTTGACTGTCACTCTCCATTTTGTGCAGTTGTACATTTCATGAAAGCTGCCTGCAAAAGTGTTGAAGTGCTGCTGGCTTTTGCAAGTTACCAGCTGCACTCTCTCAGGGAGCAAATAGAGGTCTCACACGGGCAAGAACATGTCCAGACAGGCGCAAAACTATTTGTCGCTGCAGTGGCTGGTCGGGAGATGTTGGGAGTTTCATACATCAACCGTCCTTGATGCTGTCACAGTGACATGGTTTTCTGTTTAGGGTTTGCTCCCTTATCCTTCGGTTCTGTCAGGAACCTGTACCACAATGCAGTGGTTTACAACACTGCAGGGCAGGGGCTTCAAACTCCCTGAGGTATTGCAATACCTGCATACCAATCACCACATATAAGGGAATGAATACCAAGTCAATTTACTAGAACCCTTAACAGCAGAAGCCTATGGTGTCAACAGTTTTGGTGTGCTTTCCAAAATTAAAGTCACGTTTGCACTTCAAATATCTCAAATGTTTGCCATTTAAAATAGAAGTTACTTCAACGTAAGGTAAGGCAGATAATAATGCTCAACCTAATATATTTATCTCAGAAACACACACACCTAATTTGAATCCCAAGACGCGCCACATGGGAAGCGGGCGCTCAACCCACTTAGCCATCCCTTCTGGCGAACAGTTTGTTTGTTTGTTGTTTTACGTCCTAGCAACATCAAAGGTCATATCAGGACGGGTACCAACTTGTAACAGTGCACACTCATGGCGATGTTATAGTGCTGCCCCACTGGGAGACCAGGCTGCCAGCATCATGACCTGATATCCCACGCAGTCACATTATCCTGACACTGAGCCAACCAGTCCTTGCCCTATCCTATTAATCTCGAGCGCCATGCTAGGAAGCGACAAGTATCAATTTTTAAGTCATTGGTTTAACTCGACCAGGGATTGCACCCACAAACTCATGGGTTCGGATCTTCCGATCTCAAAAAACAGGAGACGGACGCTCAACTCATTCGGCCACCCCTTCTGGTGAACAAGAGCGGTGAGTGTGGCAATCATTTAAATAATTACGGCATTTGGGTCCTCTTTGACACCTTCAAGTTGCCCCCCCCACCCAGCTCCCCCCCAACCCCCAACCCCCACATCTTCCTCCTACTGACAGCCAAATGTCAAATGGACGTGATCAGTGACACCACGCTAGGTGGCGCCACGGACGGCCTCGATTTGGTCCTCATCCCGTCCAGCCTCGCGTTGATCGTCCCAGCAGAGTCACGTGACCCGGGGAATCATCAAAGGGGGACGCTACAAAACGGGGGTGAGGAGGTGAGTGGATGCGGGGTGGGGGTAGGGGGGGGGGGGGGAGATGGAGGTGTTGATTGGTTGTTGGAGTTTTACTTCCCTGCAACATCTGAGGTGTGGAGGTGTTGATGTTTGGGTGTGGGTGCTCGTGTGGGGGTGTGAGAGTTTGTGGGAGTGTGGGAGTTTGGATGTTTGAGTTGGGATGCTGTTGGGGGGGGGTGGATATGGGGGTGGGGTGGGTGGAGATGGGGTGGCAGATGGGGGTGGGGGTCGGGGTGGGAGAGTGTGTGGGTGGAGGTGAGGATAGAAGTATTTATGTGTGACAGGACTGAGGGTGAAGGTGGAGGTGGGAGTATGGGTGTGGGTGGAGGAAGGTGTAGTGGGGGTCGGGTGTGAGTTGGAGGGGCATGGTGGAGGGGGGAAACTTCTTAGACAGAATGACCCTAACTGATTGAGAGAAGAAAGCAGAGGGTCAATGGAAAAGTCAATGGGCAGTTGTAAGTAATGTGGGAGATAGAGACTTGAGAGCGGATGGCGGGAGGGGGAGGGGGGAAGAGAGGGGGGCGAGGGGAGGGGGGACGGAGGGGACAGGGGATGGAGGGGAAGGGGGGGGGGAGGGGGAGAAGAACTGGGGTGAGGGGAGACGGGAAAGAAGGGGCGAGGGGGAAAACATTAGAGAGGAGAGATGGAGATGGGGAGTGTTGGGGAGAGGTAAGAAATGGTAAGTGGAAGGTGGTGGGTAATGAGGGTGGATGAGGGGGCAGAGGTGGTGTCGCGTAGTGAAGAGGGAGAGGGGAACGGGGAGGAGAGGAGGGGTGAGGGGACGATGGGAGAGGGAAGAGGGGAGGAGGGCGGGAGGGATAGGGGAGGAGGGGAGTGAGAGGTGAGAGGAGTGGAGGGAACGGGGGAGGAGAGTGAGGATGGGAGAGGGAAGGGAGGGGATAGGGGGGGGGGGGAGGGGGAGGAGGTCTGGGGGGGAGGAGGGGGAGGAGGGGAGGAGGAGAGGAGACGGGGGAGGAGAGGTGAGGGGAAGAGGGGAGGGGGATGGGAGGTGTGGAGGGAGCGGGGTGGAGGGAGGAGGGGAGGAGGGAGAGAACTGAGGGGAGGGAGTGTGGAGGGGAAGAGGGGAGGGGGAGGGGAGGTGTGGAGGGAAGCGGGGGAGGAGGGGAGGAGGGGAGGAGGGAGAGGAGACGGAGGGAGGAGAGTGAGGGGAAGAGGGGGGAGGGGGAGGGGGAGGGGAGGTGTGGAGGGAAGCGGGGTAGGAGGGGAGGAGGGGAGGAGGGAGAGGAGACGGAGGGAGGAGAGGTAAGAGGGAAAGAGGGAAAGAGGAGGGGAGGAGGATGACAAGGGCATCTGGCCTGTCATCAACAATGGCGCCATTGGAATGACCTTGACTGGTCACGTGACTGGTCAGCAGTCTTTGTGATCATTGAGACGATGCGTCAGGAGTTCGTCTTATCAACGCGATGCGTCAATGACGTCAAATTAGCGGTTGTCATAGAAACGACGTCGGGAGCGAGGACAGGAAGAGGGACATTCCCCATGCCCCTGTCCCCTTGGTCCCCCTTGTCCCCCCCTCCCTCCTCCCTCCTCCCACCCTCCTCCCTTCCTCTCCCTCTTCCATCCTACTTCCTCCGTCCTCTCTCCTCCCTCCTCCCTCCTCCCCTCCCTCCTCTCTCCTCCATCCTCCCTCCTCCCTCATCCCCCTCCCTCCTCCCTCCTCCCCCTCCCTCCTCCCTCCTCCCTCCTCCCTCCTCCCCCTTCCCTCCTCCCCCTCCCTCCTCCCTCCTCCCCTCCTCCCTCCTCCCTCCTCTCCCTCCTCCCTCCTCCCCTCCCTACTCCCTCCTTCCCTTCCTCCCTCCTCCCTCGTCCCTCCTCCCTCCTCCCTCCCCCCTCCTCCCTCCTCCCTCCTCCCTCTTTTCCCTCCTCGCTCCTCCCTCCTCCCTCCTCCCTCCTCGTCGTTGACACAATCTGACAGGTTTTGTTGTTGGAGTTTAACATCCTGGCAACATCTAAAGCCATATCAGGACGGGCGAACTCATAGCGACTTTATAGTGACTGCGGAGCGGGCATTCTCTCCTCCCCGCCTCCTCTACACCGGGAGCCAACTGTCACTCTTCTCACTATCAAAACTCTTTTCGGTAGAGCATATATTCTCCTGCAAGAGAACCAGACGGGATGGCCAAATGAGTTAGAGCGTCCGTCTCCCATGTTGGTAGATCATGGGATCGTGGGTTCGAACCCTGGTTGAGTCAAACCAATGACTTAAAAATTGATACTTGTCACTTCCTAGCCTGGCGCTCAGCATTATTAGGATAGGGCAAGGACTGGTTGGCTCAGTGTCAGGATAATGTGGCTGAGTGGGATATCAGGTTATGGTGCTGGCAGCCTGGTCTTCCAGTGGGGCAGCACTATAAAGTCACCATGAGTGTGCACTGTCACAATTTGGTACCCATCCTGATATGACCTCAGATGTTGCTAGGACATCAAACAACAACAAACAAACAAACTCCTGCCAGAGAATAAACTCAATCCAAACCAAGTCCTAGTCTTTCCTTCTCATTCGCGAACAAACTATTTATATATATATATATACCTATAAGTTATATATATTTATAGGTAGTATATATGCGTATATGCTAGTGTAGGCACCCGCGGGCTTTGACGATTGTATATATTGAGCTGGGCAGTATTCCGGCGTTTCGAACGCGCCGACTTCGTGCGAAGCATTTTGCGCCCGCTGCTCGCTAGGCGGCGTGCCGGTAGTCGTATATAACCACGGCGCTCGGCCGGCCCGGCGCCTTCCTGATACGCACCCGGCCTGCGCGCCGGTTTGCTCACCCGAGAAAAAGTTGCACCGTCTGCACCGCCTGCACCGGCTGCTGTCAGCGGTCGACCGCTCCTGTCACCTTACGCACTTCACTGTTTGGTAGCTGTCACTTGTCGGCTATTGTCTTTAGACATATGCCGAAGGACTTTTGTGCACCGTGTGGCTACATACACCCTGCGCCCATTAACGACGGGTGCACTCGACGCCCAGCACGGACTCGTCGTGCTACGCGTCAGAACGAGGAAATGATGGAAAAGGAAAAATTGAAGTCGGAAAAGTTGTTGGAGCCTGCTAAGGCTAGTTTGGTCGTACCGGTCGTCTCGGACGACCCGCTAAGTGACGACGAACGGTCATTGCTTGAGCGTTTGCGGGGTTTGGAGAAGAGGAAGAGGAAAGCGGTGATAGCGGAGAAGACTATAGCAATTGAAAGAGAGCTATCATTAATGTCGTTGGGAGGTGCGGGCAGGAGTGCGTCACGGGACAGCGGCGGCGGGCGGTGCAGGTCGGGCGGCAGGCGAGGGAGCGTGTCGAGGGGGCGGCGGAGGAGCCGTTTGTTGAGTCGCCGTCGGAGTGTCTCCAGTGCCGGCGGTCGGAGCGTGTCGGGCGACAGAGGGGGGGGTGCATGCAGGGACCGCACCGCCTCGTCAGTCAAGCGCCGGGAGTCAGGGTCGCCAGGCGCCCACCGGCGGTCGAGGACGCCGGTGCGGAATGTGTGTCTGTGTATACAGATGCGTCTTCCTCTGGTTTTGGCGCACTGCATGGTGACGACTGGTGCGTCGGAGTTTTTGACTCGGACGCGTCTCGAGACTTAGAGTCGTCTGTTCAACATCATTACGCACGTTGCACTCAGATTTGCGATGACGCGCATATTAATGTGCATGAGATGTGGGCGGTTATGGCGGCCGTGACGAGGTGGGGAGAGCGTTGGAGGGACAAATCAGTAGTGTTCGTCACAGATAACATGACTGTTCGAGCAGCTTTAGCATCTGGGAGATGTAGGAGTAAGTTAATAATGGACTGGGTGAGACAGGTATTGCAATACCTCAGGGAGTTTGACGGCCCTGCCCTGCAGAGTTGTAAACCACTGCCTTGTTGTACAGGTTCTTGACAGAACCGAAGGCTAAGGGAGCAAACCCTGAATAGAAAACCATGTCACTGTGGCAGCATCAAGGGCGGTTGATGTATGGAACTCTCAACATCTCCCGACCAGCCACTGCAGGGACAAATAGGTTTGCGCCTGTTTGGACATGTTCTTGCCGGTGTGAAACCTCTATTTGCTCCCCGAGAGAGTGCCGCTGGTAACTTGCAAAAGCCAGGAGCACTTCAAAACTTTTGCAGGAAGCTTTCATGAAATGATCAAGAGAAACCTGAAGATGTGAGACATTAAGACCGAATCATGGACATCACTCTCACAGCAGAGAGCTAAATGGAGAGCGGCAGTCAAGTAATGAAAGCAGTCTTTGTCGCATCGCGACCGACAGCATGATGATGATGATGATGGGTGAGACAGTTGTTTTGGATTTCTTGCGAATATAATTTCGAGATTAGTTCAGTATATGTACCTAGTGAGAGAAATATTATTTGCGACGCTTTGAGTCGTTGGACTGTAGAGAGTGATAGGACTCGGGTTGGGTCGGTAGACTCTGCTGGGCGATTGTGCTGTAGGCATTTGTTTGCTTGACTTTATTTTTTCCTTTTTCCTTGCCAGAATTGCGTCAGGAGATGTCGCTGCTTCAGTCGAGCTACTATGCTGTAAGCAGTCGCGCCACGAGTTCGACCCAGATTAAGAAGTATTTCTCGTTTTTGGACGAGTTCCAGGGTATATTTCCTCCTCTGCCATGCCCTGATGTGCAGGTGGGGTTATATATTACGTGGTTGGCCAGATCTTTAAAGTTTAGCTCTATTACGAATTATTTGTCGGTGCTGAATTATTTTTTACAGGCTAGAGATTCTCCTCCTATTAATTATAACTCTCATTTGATCAGGACAGTTTTGGGAGCAGCAAAGAGACAGTTAGGGTGCGTGGTGAGACGCGCTTCTCTGTTGTTGCCCGGACAGTTATTATTGATTTTTTCCTTTATGACAGACGGTGTGGGTCATGTTGCGATTCGCGCTGCCTTATTGACAGGTTTTAGAGGGTTGTTGAGAAAGAGTCAGTTAACGAGGTCGGATTCCGTGCTGTCTAGGGAGAACTTTAAGTTCTTCAGTTGGGGGATGTTGATTACAGTAAAACGGACTAAAACTATCCAGTTCAGGCAGCGGGAATTGTTGATCCCTGTGGCTAAAGTGATGAATCGTGAGTTGTGTGCAGTCTATTGGACCAGGAGACAATTTAGGGAGGTCCCTGTGTTGGACACTTTGCCGGCTTTTCAAGTGCCATCACCTAAGGGTGGGTTCAAGCCTCTGGAGTATGGAGCGTTGAATTGTGCCATTAAATATTTTGCTGAGTGCGCAGGGTTGCAGAAGGAGTTATTTTCTTGTCATTCGCTTCGCAGGGCCTTGCTATGCAGGGTGCTACGTTAGAGGAGTTGAGGACTAGAGGGGATTGGTCCTCAGATGCTATTTTTTCTCATATTGCTTCTCCCCTCCCTGAGCGGATTTTAGCTGACATGAGAGTCGCTTCGGCCTTGTCGAATTATTAGTTGGCTGGGGGCGCGGTGCGCCATTGGCGGTTAGGCCAGCCAGATACATTATTTAGATGGTAATAATAAATGTATTATCCACATCCGTTCTTGTGTTTGTCCTTAGCGGGTCTACAGGTAGTATATATGCGTATATGCTAGTGTAGACACCCGCGGGCTTTGACGATTGTATATATTGAGCTGGGCAGTATTCCAGCGTTTCGAACGCGCCGACTTCATGCGAAGCATTTTGCGCCCGCTGCTCGCTAGGCGGCGTGCCGGTAGTCGTATATAACCACGGCGCACGGCCGGCCCGGCGCCTTCCTGATACGCACCCGGCCTGCGTGCCGGTTTGCTCACCCGAGAAAAAGTTTTGTTTATTTGATTCGGCGGTTAGGCCAGCCAGATACATTATTTAGATGGTAATAATAAATGTATTATCCACATCCGTTCTTGTGTTTGTCCTTAGCGGGTCTACATATATATCTGCTTAACCACATTTGTTCAACTTTATCTACTTAACCATATAAATCTCTCTCTCTCTCTATATATATATATATATATTTATCTCTATGTATATCATCATCATCATCATGCTGTTGGTAGCGATGAGACAAAGACTGTTTTCATTACTTGACTGCTGCTCTCCATTTAGCTCTCTGCTGTGAGAGTGATGTCCATTAGTCGGTCTTAATGTCTCTCAGCTTCAGGTTTCTCTTGATGGTTATATATATATATACTTATATAAATCTTCGGCTGGAGGTATTTGTTATCATTATTTATAATTATGTATGAGTGGGATACAGTTTCTCGACTCCTCGAAGTGGCGCGGCTTCCAACCGAGATTACTTAAAGACAAATATTGTGTGACAACTAAGTATTACAAACAGGCCCTGGTGGAGAGGGGGGTGGGGTGGGGTGGGGGGGGGGGGGGCAGGGGGATGCAGTACATCCGTTGACTGTCTCTATCCCTCTGGTAGATACAATTACACATGGACTGCAGAGATCATTACAGACGGTGCATTGTGGGTAATGACAGTCTCACCGACACTGATACTACTGTCAGGGACAGTGTCACATATGTGGCTATGTGTGCATCTGTGTGTGGGTGTGGGTGGGGGGTGCGGGTGTA
>JASIRB010002357.1:0-56510 GCA_030323885.1 Branchipolynoe longqiensis
TATTATTATATTAACTATTCTTATTAAAGTTAAAATGATATCAGAGAAAACAATTTAGTGTCGTTCGAATCATCGAGAACTCTGACTGTAATGGTGACGTCATCATTCCAGTCAAACAAAGGTTAAATCAGTCCAAGCAAAAACAGGTAACCATCCTGCAAGCGAAGTTCAACCAGAAACATGACGTCATCAATCCAGTCAAAAAAGGTCAAATGAGTTCAATCAAAAACATCTGTCCATACTGCAAGTGAAGGTCAAATGAGTTCAATCAAAAACAGATGGCTGTCCTGCAAGGTAGAACAGTGACGTCATCATTCCAGTCAAAAAGGTCAAATGAGTTCAACCTAAAATCATGCAAACATGCAATGGGTAGAACAGTGACGTCATCATTCCAGTCAAAAAGGTCAAATGAGTTCAACCTGAACAGTGACGTCATCATTCCAGTCAAAAAGGTCAAATGAGTTCAACCTAAAATCCTGAAAACATGCAATGGGTCATCTAAGGTCACTGATGCCCATTGTCCCGCGGATGCAAACATGCAATGGGTCATTTAAGGTCATTGTACCGCGTCAGTCCTCTGATGCGGGACGATTACGTAATATGGACCCATATCGGTCCTCTCTATACTACTGTCCGCCACAGCGTCTTTATGAAGCGGTGGAACCTTTAGTAGCACTGCGGCCCAGAACTACGTCATACGCATTTACCAGCTTTTACCAAGGCTTCTTCGCAGCAGGAACTAGTGTCACTTGAATAATCTGTTATTTTATTAAACCATCTGACCATTGTGAAATGATTTTAAAGTTATTTGTACGGAGACAAATTGTGGGCGTGGCCATGAGGTCCCGACGGTATGCACCCTATCACTACAGTACCGGCCGATTCGGTTGAGGACCCACTTCTCCTATGGGGGTCATGGGTTCGACCAAGTCAAACACCGACCGAGTCAAACCAACGACATGCGAAATTGATACGTGTATTGCCTGGTGTTTCACAATAGTTTCTTAGAACAAAAAGTGGTTGGCCGAGTGTGAGGATAATTTGAGTGCGATGACAGTGTGAACGTAAACAAAAATGAATTAAGGACTGGACTACGGTACGCAACCAGCTTCATTGCTTCATGGTATTGTTGCGGTGGGTCCATTATGCCGTTTGTGTCTCGTTTCATAGTCTACCTGGCTGACCAATTAGTGAAGTATATATAGTTTGATTCTGAGAACGCTCGACAAGTAGACGGGCTGTTGAAATAGAAGTGTCAGACCACATTATTTGCGGAACTGCATGCACGCACTTCGTCTAAATGACATGCATTCTGTGAAGGGAGTGTGGAGTGGTTCCTGCAGGGTGCGCTTCTCAAGCTGTGTGGGCAGAAGCGGCTTCCGGCGCCACTCCCCGCCCAGCTGCCACACCTGGTGTTAACTAGCAAGCACCACCCGCACCCCGCACCGCTCCCCTACAACCTGCCTGCAGACATCACCAGTTACTCACTGTGATATATGCGTAATAGACGTCTAGACACATATGTAATATATGCAAATGAGATGACGTCATGGAAAAGTTTGACCGGCTATGGTTTGAGTCCTGGAGGGGAATAAAGTCATTCAGTATCCAGAAGTCAAAGTGTTCAGACTTTGTACTTTCACATGGTGTCAGATGTGGAGGCAATTGTGCTTTTAGGCCCATTGCTTCAGACTACCAACAAAGACAGTCTCGTATAGTTGTGGTTCACCAGGCAGCAACTCCCTGGTAACCAAATGAAACAGCATTAACAAGTTACTGTGAGTTTGCTCTACCACAAACAAGCAAGCAGAATGCCATACCTGAATGGACAGATTGGAGGACAGGGCCCAAAGTGATGGCCCACAAATGCGCAGATGCCTGGAAAGATGGCACACAGATGCACGGATGCCTAGAGGCACAGACACGACTGCACGGATGCCAAGAAGCCAAGATGCACAGATCGTCGACAGAGACGAAACGGCTGTAATGAGAACGGCCAGGATGAAGATGCGCAGAACGTCAGGCCAGCTAAGCAACAGGTGAGGCAGCGAGCAGTGAACACGGAGCACCGAGATGCAAGCATCGGATGCCAGGCCACTGATATTGATATAAAATTCCATCATAATATTGCTATGGACTAGTTATTAGTGATGGTAATTGTTTTGTGGAGGCTAAGCAGCTGGACAGTTCAAAGGACTTCAGTGCCATAGTGCACTCGGACACTCGCTAAACCTGTGGTTTAAGTTACTTACTTACTTAAGCCTACTGGCTTAAGTTAAGTGCTTGTATATTGTATTGTATTACTGTATGATGAAAGAGTAAACCTGGTATGTTTTATGGGGATTTTGAAACATTTCATGTCTCAGAGATACTTTGAGGGGGGGATATATATGTGTAATAGACGTCTAGACACATCTGTAATATATGCAAATGAGATGAGGTCATGGAAAAGTTTGGCCGGCTATGGTTTGAGCTCTGGAGGGGAATAAAGTTATTCAGTATCCAGAAGTCAAAGTGTTCAGACGTTGTACTTTCACACTCACCACCCGCAACTGTGCGCCGGTCCCCTACAACCTGCCCACAGTCAACACCGGTTACTCACAACCTGCACCGCGGGTTACTCCCCTACAACATGCCCGCAGTGAACACAGGTTACTCACAACCCGCACCGCTACCCTACAACCTGCCGGCAGTCAACACCTGTTACTCACCACCCACAACATATGCCGCTCTCCTACAACCTGCCCGCAGTCAACACCGGTTACTCACAACCCACACCACGCGCCGCTCCCCTACCACCTGCCCGCAGTCAACACCGGTTACTCACCACCCACAATGTACGCCGCTCCCCTACAACCTGCCCGCAGTCAACACCTGTTACTCACCACCCGCAATGTGCACCGCTCCCCTACAACCTGCCCGCAGTCAACACAGGTTACTCACCACCTGCAACGTACACCGCTCCCCTACAACCTGCCCGTGGTCAACACCGGTTACTCACAACCCGCACCGCACGCGCTCCCCTACAACCTGCCTGCGGTCAACACCGGTTACTCACAACCCGCACCGTGCGCTGCTCCCCTACAACCTGCCCGCAGTCAACACCTGTTACTCACCACCCGCAATGTGCGCCGCTCCCCTACAACCTGCCCACAGTCAACACAGGTTACTCACCACCTGCAACGTACGCCGCTCCCCTACAACCTGTCCACGGTCAACACCGGTTACTCACAACCCGCACGGCGCGCGCTCCCCTACAACCTGCCCGCGCTCAACACCGGTTACTCACAACCCGCACCGCGCGCTGGTCCCCTACAACCTGCCCGCAGTCAACACAGGTTACTCACAACCTACATCGTGTGCCGCTCCCCTACAACGTGCCCACATTCAGCACCTACAACCTGCCCGCAGTCAACACAGGTTACTCACAACCCGCACCGCTCCCCTACAACCTGCCCGCAGTCAACACCTGTTACTCACCACCCGCAACGTACGCCGCTCCCCTACAACCTGCCCGCAGTCAACACCGGTTACTCACAACCCGCAACGTACGCCGCTCCACTACAACCTGCCCGCAGTCAAAACCTGTTACTCACCACCCGCAATGTGTGCCACTCCCCTACAACCTGCCCGCAGTCAACACAGGTTACTCACAACCCACACCGCTCGCCGCTCCCCTACAACCTGCCCGCAGTCAACACTGGTTACTCACCACCTGCACCGCGCGCCGCTCCCCTACAACCTGCCCGCAGTCAACACTGGTTACTCACAACCTGCAATGTGCGCCGCTCCCCTACAAGCTGCCCACAGTCAACACCGGTTACTCACAACCCGCACCGCGCGCCGCTCCCCTACAACCTGCCCGCAGTCAACACAGGTTATTTACAACCCGCACCGCACGCCGCTCCCCTACAAGCTGCCCGCAGTCAACACCAGTTACTCACAACCCGCACCACGCACCGCTCCCTTACAACATGCACGCAGTCAACACCGGTTACTCACAACCCGCAATGTTCGCCGCTCCCCTACAACATGCCGGCAGTCAACACCGGTTACTCACAACCCGCACAGTGCGCCGCTTCCCTACAACCTGCCCGCATTCAACACCGATTACTCACAACCCGCACAGCGCGCTGGTCCTCTACAACATGCCCGCAGTCAACACCGGTTACTCACCACACACACCACATGCCGCTCCCCTACAACCTGCCCGCAGTCAACACCGGTTACTCACAACCCGCATCGCACACCGCTCCCCTTCAAACTGCCCGCACTCAACACCGGTTACTCACAACCCGCACCGCTCGCCGCTCCCCTACAACCTGCCTGCAGTCAACACCGGTTACTCACCACCTGCACCGCGCGCCGCTCCCCTACAACCTGCCCGCAGTCAACACCGGTTACTCACAACCTGCAATGTGCGCCGCTCCCCTACAAGCTGCCCACAGTCAACACCGGTTACTCACAACCCGCATCGCGCGCCGCTCCCCTACAACCTACCCGCAGTCAACACAGGTTACTCACAACCCACACCGCGCGCCGCTCCCCTACAACCTGCCCGCAGTCAACACCAGTTACTCACAACCCACACCACGCACCGCTCCCCTACAACATGCGCGCAGTCAACACCGGTTACTCACAACCCGCAATGTGCGCCGCTCCCCTACAACCTGCCGGCAGTCAACACCGGTTACTCACAACCCGCACCGCGCGCCGCTCCCATACAACGTGGCCGCATTCAACATCTGTTACTCACCACCCGCAATGTGCGCCGCTCCCCTACAACGTGCCTGCAGTCAACACCTGTTACTCACAACCCGCACCGCGCCACTCCCCTACAAAGTGCCCGCATTCAACGCCTGTTACTCACCACCCGCAATGTGCGCTGCTCCCCTACAATGCGCCCGCAGTCAACACAGGTTACTCACAACCGCACTGCACGCCGCTCCCCTACAACGTGCCCGCATTCAACACCTGTTACTTACCACCCACAATGTGCGCCGCTCCCCTTCAACATGCCCACAGTCAACACCTGTTACTCACAACCCGCACCGCGCGTCGCTCCCCTACAACGTGCCCCCATTCAACACCTGTTACTCACCACCCGCAATGTGCGCCGCTCCCCTACAACGTGCCCGCAGTCAACACCGGTTACTCACAACCCACACCGCGCGCCGCTCCCCTACAATGTGCCCGCAGTCAACACAGGTTACTCACCACCCGCAATGTGTGCCGCTCCCCTACAACCTGCCGGCAGTCAACACAGGTTACTCACAACCCGCACCACGCGCCGCTCCCCTACAACGTGCCCACATTCAATAGCTGTTACTCACCACCCGCAATGTGCACCGCTCCCCTACAACGTGCCCGCAGTCAACACAGGTTACTCACAACCCGCACCGCGCACCGCTCCCTTACAATGTGCCCGCATTCAACACCTGTTACTTACCACCCGCAATGTGCGCCGCTCCCCTACAACGTGCCCGCAGTCAACACCTGTTACTCACAATCCGCACCGCGTGCCGCTCCCCTACAACGTGCCCGCATTCAACACCTGTTACTCACCACCCGCAATGTGCACCGCTCCCCTACAACGTGCCCGCAGTCAACACAGGTTACTCACAACCCGCACCGCGCGCCGCTCCCTTACAACGTGCCCGTATTCAACACCTGTTACTCACCACCCGCAATGTGCGCCGCTGCCCTACAACGTGCCCACAGTCAACACCTGTTGCTCACAACCCGCACCGCGCGCCGCTTCCCTACAACATGCCCGCATTCAACACCTTGTAAAATTTTCCGATATAATGCATGAGGATCTATGTGAAATTACTATAATAAATTGCAACTTGTCTATATAATGATAAATGGTGTTATATAAAAACCAAAGGCATATGAGGGATGTGTGAAGTTGGTAAGCTATTACTCATTAGGTATAGAAATTGTATAGTAAAATAGTCTTTGGAAGAGTGTCACTTCCTAGAAATACTCTTTGGAAGAGTCACCTCACATACCCCCTCCCCCCATCGTGTTATTTATTGATCATTGGCCACCACAAGGCACTGTAGCCGGCATAGCAAGGCCTCGGAGACAGCAGATTGTACTCTGATTGGTGGATCGAACCATGTGATCACTGCCATCTTGGATTCTAGAAAACCTATATAAAGTAATAAATGAAGGAGTCTCACTCTCCTACTTTCACTCTTCACTTACTTTCCTTCATTACCTGTATTGCTTTCCCTTGGCTTGTCCACACCACCCACACCACCAGCCGGCAACTTTACAAAATGGCGACTGCGACTTGTTGAAACTACCGGGATTTGAACCTACACGACAATGGTTAGTAGTGACTATATTGAGTGTATTTGATACTTTTGGTGTGTTTCGGTAGCATTTTTCTTTTTATTTGTTATATGATACTATAAAGATTATATTTCTTAATTAAATTGTTAGTTGACTGCTGGTTATTTGAACGCACGTGGTGTTGTAATTTTGACGTTAGGGCTTGAACTACAATTTTTTTTAAAGAACATATATTATATACGTAGTGTTTTTATTTCATTTAATTTGATATGCTATTCTAAATTCTAAATTCTTGAGGATAAAAAAGAACTTTTCTATTGACTACGACTGGTGGGTTGTTGGAGTGGATGATTTAGGTTTTCTTCTATTGATTCTCCAATCTTTTTACTTTTTACAGGGGCTAAATTAAATTAAATTACTTTGTCGACGAGTTTCTGACGAAAGTATCAGTTCTTGAGGGAAACATTAGTCTTTGATGTCGGTATTACTGTAATATCGCATGTCTGAAGCCTCGTGTCACCGCTAGAAGTTTTTCATTTTTCGGACTACTTTCGGTAATTTTGTTTAACCCTGAAGTATATCAGAGGGTATTAATATATACGGGAGAGACTTTTCACTTTTCTGCTACTTTACAGGTAACTCTATCGGTTGGATTCAATTCTTTTAATTTATTTCTACCACGCTTTTCACAACACACTAAAATTCCTATATAACCCACTACAAGGAGGATATCAATAGCATGAACTTATTTGACTGGTGGTAAGTTATATATTGTATTTAAATACACTTACACTACACACTCACAATGCCTGTAATACGGTTAAAAGAAGATTCATTACGTGAACAATTTGGGTTGTGGTTTGAGAGTCAGGTAGATATAGGTATTCTTAGTGAAGACTGTGATAAATTGGAAGCTTGGACTAAATTTATGGCTGATAGTATAGAGAATATTACTGAGAAAAATGAAGAGAGGTTATTGCAAATTACAGAACGTACTGAGGCTGATAATGACAGGGAAGAGCATAGAGAAAGACGGGAATTAGCTAGTCTACAGCATAAAAGTAATGAAACCAAGATAAGAGCTCTTAAAGCATATGGGAAGTCTGTGCCTATGCTAGATGGGACTGACAGAGGTGCACTGAGAGAGTGGGTAGATCTTATTGAGAGGATTGGGGTTCTTGCAGATGTGTCAGACTTAGACATAATTCGCTTCGCACTTTCAAATGCAACAGGTACACTGCATGAAGTGTTATTCACTGCCTTCACAACTAAGGGTGCTAAGTCATGGGATGATATCAAAGAGGAAATTGCTAAGACTTTGTTAACTGCAGATGAAAAAACTCATTTAAAAAGTATAGTAATGACTATGGTACAGAATGAGGGTGAGACAGTGGCAGCATATTGCCAACGGTTTAAAACAGCTGCTAGTAAGGGGTGGAAACTACCTTCTGCTACCTTGGGGACTGACACCTTTGAAATTTTGTTATCACGATTTCTTGATTCATTGTTGGATGACAACACTATGTGGTAGGTAGAGACCAATAGACCAAATTCATTGGAAGAAGCTTTTACTCTAGCTATATTGAGTGATAGGTCTGTATTGAGACAGCAACGACGTGAACAATCATGACTGACAGATTTAAATATGACTAGTCAGGTGGATAGTCTAAACTTTAATTCTTCTAAATTGTTTAAAATAACTGCTTCTGGAGGAGTTCAGGCTAGTTCAGTAGCAACAGGAGAGAGTCAGGCTCTAAAGTCGCTCCAGAATGAGGTAAAATCACTAAGAAAGTGTGTAGAACGCTTAACGTATCTGAAAATAAATGTACACGTGCAGATATTCATTCAGTAAACGTTGCGTCACCGTATGGTGCCGGTTCTTATGCAACGGGCAGACGTCTTGAGTCGCCGCGTGTAAACGTAGCGTCGAAGGGTGAGGTAGCTATTGCATCTAAGAATAGATCAGGTTCAGTCAGAGAGCACACAGGAAAGTATGCGCTGTCAACACAACAGCGAGGAAGCAATGAGAAAGTGATGCCGCCTGCTCAGGCGCAGTCGTCGATGGTTAAAAAGGGACGGGTGTATCGCCAATGATCGCAGGGTGCTGGGCGGGGTGGTTTAACTTGTTATGTATGTAATGAATTGCATTTGATGAGAGATTGTCCACATTTGAAATTACTGCGTAGTAACATTAGCTCTACTGCTTCGGGAAACTAAATAGCGCACTTGATACTCGTCCGAGTATTGATATTGATTTTGTTCAAGTAAAATTAACTGGTCTGGTAGACTCAGGTGCGGCTAAAAGTTTAATACATGTAAATGCATTTAGAAATTTAGTAGATATTGGAATAGCACATAGGCAATTGTATCCAGGTAGTAGGCTGAGATCAATCTCAGGTCATTTAATTCCAACTTTAGGTGTAACTTACATTTCTATTTATGATAAGTTATGTCCTTTCTTTGTAGTTGAATCATTAGCTTTTGAATTATTAATTGGGACAGATATAATGGAAATGTGTAATGCTGAGATTTGTTACAGGAATAAGTTTGTTTCCTTATGTGATATTGTACATCCATGGAGTAGTTTAGAATTAATTGATAGAAAAATGGCAGGAATAGTTCTAGAAGTAGACTATTGGAAAAAGCATTTTCCCTTGTTATTTCCTGATTCTAATTAGAAACTTAAAGCTAGTAAGGTAGTTGAGATGCATATAGACACAGGTAATGCATATCCACTAAATCAAAGACCTTATAGGATACCTTTAAGTAAGAGACATATAGTGGAAAAAGAATTAAATAAGATGCTAGATGATGATATTATTGAAACTAGTTGTAGTCCTTGGGCTTCAACAGTTAATTTAGTGCCTAAGAAGGATGGTACTATACGTCTTTGTGGTGACTACCGTAAATTAAATGCAGTGACGATTAAAGATGCTTATCCTTTACCCAGAATACAGGACATTTTTGATCAATTGCATGGTGCTAACATTTTTACCACCATTGGCCTTAAATCAGGGTATTGGCAGGTACTGGTAGATGAGGATAGCAGACCTAAAACAGCTATAAACACACACATGGGATTATTTCAATTTAAGCATATGCAATTTGGATTAACGAATGCACCTGCAGTATTCCAAAGAATGATGAATGTAATTTTTGCGGGAAACATTTAGGTAAATGTTGTCTAATTTATTTAGATGATATTATTATTTATTCACCAGATGAGGAGAGTCATGAGAAAGATGTGACTAGTATATTGACTATCTTAGAAAGTAGCAATATGACTATTAAAAAATCTAAATGTGAATTTGGAGTTACTGAAGTAAAACTCTTAGGCTATGTTGTATGTTCAGCAGGACTGAAACCAGATCCTGAAAAAATTACTGCAATAAGAGATATGGCTTCACCGAAAAGTAAAAAAGAAGTAAGACAATTATTAGGATCGGCAGGATACTATAGACAATTAATTCCTAATTATGCTGATGTAGTCGCTCCTATAACTTATTTAACTAGTAATAAATGTAGTTTTGAATGGACTATGGAATGTGAAATTGCATGGAATGAGTTGAAGAAACTATTATTAGATTGTGTACTGTTGAAATTTCCTGATCCTTTTAAACCATATAAACTGTATACAGATGCTTCTGAGTACAGTTTAGGGGCTGTATTGGTGCAGGAGGATGAGAATGGAATCGACAGGCCAGTGCATTTAATCAGTACTAGATTTTCTCATGCTCAACGTAATTATACTACTATAGAGAAAGAAGCATTTGCTATTATTTATGCTCTAGTAAAATTAAGACCTTACTTATATGGTGCAGAATTTACTATCTATACAGATCATGCTCCATTGAAATGTTTTTTCACTAAAGAAATTTGTAATACACGTATACAACATTGGGCAGTATTATTAGCAGAATTCTCAGCACCAATTGTTTATATGAAAGGTGTAGATAGTGTCTGGGCTGATATGTTGTCTAGATTGAGACCTAATACTGAAGCAACGGAACCAGTAGAAATGTTTGCTTTTGATTCACTGTTAGCAGAACAGGTAATTCCTTTTGAACACTATGAACTGTCATATAATGATGTAATTAATGAACAGAAAAAGATATACGTTAGGTGAGAATGAAGAAAAGAATTACTTATTAATGGATAATCTTCTTTATTCAATGATAACTCCTGCTAAGAAAGATTAGCGTTACCAAAAAAATACAGGAATTCTGTGATAAAGATAGGTCATACTGAGGTAGGTCATATGGCTATGTCTAAAACATTAAAACGATTACAGGAACATTTTCGTTGGCCTGGTATAGCTGGAGATGTCCATAGAGTAATTACCAATTGTCCAAATTGTGTGGTTAATTGTAGTAAGCGCACACGTGCGTGCCCACAATCGATGCCATTGCCTAGTGCACCTGGTATTGTGATTGCTGCGGATCTTTCTGGTCCATATCCAGTTAGTACTAGTGGTAATAGATATTTGTTGTCTATTATAGATCATTGTAGTGGTTGGGTTGAATATAAAACATTGCCAGATAAATCATCGAAGGGGATTCATGATTATATATTTAATGATTATATTCCTCACCATGCAATTCCTTGTATGTTTATTTCAGATAATGGGTTAGAGTTTAAAAACAAATTGATTATGAATCATTTCAAAGAATTAGGTGTAGAGGTAAGACATACAACACCTTATCATCCATAGTCAAATGGTATGGTAGAACGATACCATAGGACTATAAAAAGCATTTTGAGGAAATTAATTAATTCTCGTGCTAGTCTATGGGAAACCTATTTGCCTGATGTGATATATGTGTATCGTACTGTACCTTCTGATAGCACTGGCTATTCTCCTTTCTTTCTAACCTATGGTAGACATCCAGGTACGAAGCATAGTTCTTTACTGTATCGATCGACGGGGACAATTGATTCAAACCTAGCTTATCGTGTAGATGATTTGTCTATAGCTTTAGCTAAAGCTGTTCAAAATCGTAAAGAAAGTCGAAATTATAATGTTGCTCGTCTGAGGAAAAAGGCGAATGCAGTTAAATTAACTCCTGGTGATAAAGTTGTTTTGTTTATAAATGAATCTGGACCTTTGGAGAGAAAATACGATCCAGGATACATAGTCGTTAGATCACGGGGTTCAGTAGTAACTGTAGTAGGCCCTAATAACGATCGTAAAGTTGTTAACCGTGATAAAGTTAGATTAGTGGATTCTAAAATCATTTGGGATGATATTGCACCACGATTAACTAGAACTGAACGAAGGAAAGGTATTTCGCAACCTTTGCCTTTTGATCCGATTATTTCTGATCAAAATCAACGCACTAATGAATTATTAGTGAATAAAACAAAAATAAAACCTAAAGTATTACATTCAAGAGAAATTGGTACTGGACCACTTACGCGACAGCAAGTGCAGAGGGTGGATTCAATAATTGGTAGTACTAATTTATGCAAAAGAATTGACCAATCACAGCAAAGAACACTGCGGAAGTATCAACGAATCCGTAGACATCTGAGTGCTTTGGCTCATTCGAGAAGAAATTTCTTTGTTCCTGCGCCACTAATAAATAACGATTGCGCCATACCTAACCATTGCCTTAATACGAAGCAAAATTAACAATAGCGCAAGTCGACAGTTCTAAATCTAATCGACAGGGTTCGCAAGGCTTAGTCATAAGAAATGTTTATGTTCCTTACTAAACTAGTGCCAAGTTTGACACGTTGTAACGTAAGTTGCGCCAGTAATTAAGTTACTAAATACTGTTTGATTACAGACATGTTGTTGATGGTATTGACACCGTAGTAGCATTGCTATAGTGAAGTAAATTGACACTTGTTGCTTACCGAATGCTACGGAGCATTTCTGGCGGATTAAGCAAAGGAAGTGGATACTTTACTGGAAGATGGTGCCATGTACTAATGGAAGTTGTTATTCTACCATGACATAGAGCGAAAAAAGTTCACCTATGGTGACTGGATGTCATACTAACAAATAACAATTTAATTTATTCACCATTGACTTTTCTATTTATCTAAGTTAATTCTTAGTATGCCTATGTATTACGGGGTGAGACGTAAAGCAGGTGTTACTCGATGGTTTGAGTTTAAACTGTTTAGCTACTGAAAAGAACTAAATTTTGTCACACTAATGACTGAAATGTTATGTTCGCATGAAGTAATACTATAGCACTTTCGCTAAGACTTTGTGGATGTTAAATTTTTTGAAATGGTAGATCTTGCATATGTAAGAATTGACATTATTAAAGCGGATTAATGGCAAATAACCAAAGATGTTATTTACTTTGTTTTCGGACACCATTGGATTTGCATTAACTTTTCTTAGTACAAAAATCATTATTCATTGGGTGTGAAAGATCTAAAAACGCTTAAAATAGCACATTGATTTTACATTACCATATTGATTCTATTAAATTCTCGCAGGCTAAAAATCTATTCTACTATGAATATAGGTAATTCATCGAACCTGTACCTCTCGAGTGGGAGAAAAGACGGCTGCGTAAGGTCGATTGAGCGATTCTATTCGACGAGCGTAAACATTTCGCGAGTATACGGTAAGGGCGATAAGAGATCTCAGGCACGAGCCGGGAGTCTATGTCTTATCAGGTGTCGACGGCGACACGCATGAAGCGATAAAACAAATTTATTTGACGAGTATGAAGCAGTAGCTACAGATAATTCACCGGCGCGTGAAGTGTAATTAGACATAACATGATTACCATGAATGTTTTGTCTCAAAATGTCGCTAATCTTTGTGGTGGTTGACGGGGTTAGGCGGAAGCATTTCGTCATTGACTGGAACTGTGGTAAAAGTCCATGTTTTATGTTTTTGTGCTAATAAATGCATAACTGAATAACTATGATACTTAGAAGCATGGACTAACTTGGTTAAGACATCTAAAGTATCTATTCTGTGTTATTATGTGTACTACAATACATATAAATTGATATAACATTATGAAATAAGACATTTAAAATAACTTTTAAGACATTTTTTATTTTCCAGTAAGAAATTTATTGTATATGTTCATATTACTTAATAATGTGATATATATTATAAAAATAAATTATTTATTTAAAAATAAAAATAAACAATGTTCTTGATTGTGATTCATATGGATGAAAAACCTAAACAGAAAGTTGATACTTGTAAACTACAATGTGATTTAAATAACTTTCTGGTCCATATGTTCCAGGCTAATAAATCTTCAGTGAAATTGGAATAACTCAATTACTATACAATGAAGGGAAGTAACTGTTAGTAATAATGATTTTCTGACCCCATGTTCAGGACAGATCATTGGATTAACTTCAATTGTGAGATTGAATGTATAGGTACTCTTGTGGAAGTTCTATTTTATATTAAACGTTAACAAATATTCCGCTAAGCAAAAACATTAGTTGAACGTCGGGAGATTTTAAGTAATGTCTGACGTGAAGATCTTTTTAATTCTGATCGAGTGATCTGCAAGATTCTTCCTACTTTTTTTCCTATTGTTTGCTGAGCGAGACATGATTTGCTTTCTACTACTTATCAAGTGGAGAAGATACCTGGGGAGGCAACAGAAATGCCTAGGGTATTGAATGAACTAAATTATTTTTACAAAAGCGACTGTTCGTTGGGAGGTCAGCTAAAATAATCATAGGGATTTCACAAATGTTGTTTATAAATATATTATGTTAACTTTACAAGAGCAAGATGATCAGATCTGAAGCTATGAGTTGAACTAATATATATATTTTTTTGATATGATCTTCAAACATTTGTTTTTGTCAAAATGATCAATATTTTTTAGTTTAACTGGGCACAGTTGATCTTAAAAATTTTATTATTATTTTTTATCATATACTTATTGAATTATCTAGAGGGATACTAGGCATAGTTGGCCCTATGATGATCATTATGTATGATGATTCACATATCTGGCATGAGGAAGTGTAATTGATTTTCAGCAGGCTACACAGCGAAGGGGAGTAACTGATGGTACTAAGACAACAACTCTGAACTATTGGGGAATGACTTTCTGATCACTAAAAATGGCATGAACTGATTACTCTGTAACTCCATTACAGTACAGATAGCTGCATTTACGTTCATTTGTTATTTTCAAATCAGTAGGACTGAAGAGTTAAATATATATTTTATTATATGTTTCTTTTGCTTGAGGAAGTGTGACTATAACTCAGCAGGGCTGAAGAGTAATTAACATATATATATTTTTTGAGATCATAAGCACCTTTTTGCAATATATCATACTATTATTATTAATTAATTAATATTGCTAAGATTGTATAGACACTAGACTATATTATACTGCAAAATGTTTTGCTATTGATGATATAAAATGATACAAGAGATGACTAACAACTAAAATTCTTTGAGGTTTGACTGAGAGTTCCTTAAATGTTAAATTTTATTTAAAATTGATTCAAATGAATGAAACTTACCTGGTGGATTAGGCCACATAAAACTTGTGTTTGATCATACAATGACATTGACTGTTGAACTCTGCATAGAACTATAGTTACAGGGAAGACTCTTTTCTGGATGATACAAGGGTATTATCTTCTTCTTCTTCCTTTTGTAATGCAGTGGCATTCCACATCTTCTGGTGTGAGATGACACTGTAGTGGGCTATAACAGTGCCACCCGATCTACTACATATTGTCAAGAGGACGACTCTTACTTATTTTTGTCCAGGGGGATGAATAGATATGAGGGAGATGAACTGTTGTCTTTGGGATGGGCTATAATAATAGCAACCCATCTATTACATATGGTAGTACAGCACTTCTTGTTCCACAGGGATGGAATCAAGTCTTTCTTGTCATAAGACACGACGTTGTCCGTTTCTTGTCCATAGGGTTGGGATAAACTCATGATGTTACATGTTCTCATGTGGGCATAGGGTATCTATGACACTAGCCAATGTTTGTTCCATAGGGATGGGATACACCTAAGTTCTTGTGCAAGAGTAAGATCAAAACACATAGTACAATTTCGACAGTAAAATCTGATAACTTTGGATTTGTCGATCAAAAATGAACTGAATATGAATATTATCATCATTGTCATGAAATATCATAGATAGAGGTTGTCATGAACTAATTATTAAAATGCATAAAAGACATTATTAACATCATTGTCATAAGATGTCATTCATATTTGAAAATACCGTGGACATAAGTGAACTTGGATATTTGTTCATTTGTAAATTTGTGTAAATGTCGAGTGTGCATGTGTTCATATTTATTCATTTGAAAGTCATTGACAGATGAGGTGTTAAATGTTGCATGTGTTCATCGTTATTCATTGAAATTCATTGACATATGATAGATTAAATATTGCATGGTTCATATAAATTCATTTGAAACTAAATAATATAATGTAGGATGTTATGGTAATTGTCATTTAATGTCATAGTCAGAGGTTGATAAATGGTTCATTTATAATGCAAGAGTATGGTGAATGTTATCAGTTATTGCATGGAGATGTATTCATTGAAATTCATGAAGGTACATTAGTAACATTATTTGTCATGAGATGTATTTCATATTGAAATTAGCCTAGACATAGGGTTGTCCATAAAGGGTATTCATTTGAAAAATCATGTACATAAGGGATGTTGAATGTTGCATGAAAGATTCATTGAAAATTCATGGCATGATTGATGAATGTTATAATGTATTACACTGTTAATTTGTTCCATTGACATTGACATATGATTGAACATTACATATATTATCAAATATTAACTAGCTAAAAATATCATTGACATTAATTGTGTTATAGGGACCTATTGATGATCTTATGATACTGGAGATATCTATCATTGACATTAATCATGTTATGGGGACATATTATTGATCTTTAGATACTACAGATATTTATCATTAACATTATTAATGTTATGGGGACATATAATGATGTTGATACTGGAGATGTATATTATTGACATTATTCATGTTATAGGAACATATTAATGATCATTACTTTACAAAATGGCATTATATAATCTATAGGGTTATATATTTAAATTTAAAATTTAAAATACTTGGAGAATATTATTATTCTAAAATAATTTTATTGAATATAAACATAATAATTGATATGTTACATCGATAATTTCTGTGTAAGAAGAAGTCCTCGGGTGCCTTCTACGAAGACTACAAGATCACAAGACCTGAAACATTGAGATCACATCAGTAAGAACAATGGACCATGCTAAGTTCGCGAGGAACTGCAGCATATGCTGATGGTCACTATGTTCGAAATAAGGTTGACAAGGAACTTTAGCATATGTGACTGAGTCAATGATTTCACTGCAGCAGTGTGATGGACAATGCTAGGTTCACGAGGAACTAAAGCATATGCTGACGGGTGCTTGGATTGATCTTCTAGAAGTATGCAGCTTTAACATTGACATTCAATTGACTTCGTGATATCAGCAATATCAATGCGAGGCTCAGTTTGTGCAGAACTGCAGCATATGCTGATGGTCACTATGTTCGCAATAAGGTTCACAAGGAACTTTATCATAGATGACTGAGTCAATGATTTCACTTGTGTTAGCGATATCAAGAACGAAGACTGGCGTAGTTCACGAAGAACTAGTGCAGAGACACTTATATGCAATACAAATTCGCTGTTTCACTGGAGAAACGCCATAACATAAAAAATTGACGTCAACGAAGAGAGAAGATTCTAATACTACTACAGTATAGGTTAAACTTGAGCAAGAGCATGTAAATCTATTATTATTTAATAAGATAGATAAGTGTTATGGTTTTGAAGTTCAAAAAGAACCACTGTCATTGCTTTGTTTACATTATGCCGCCAAGTTAACGCTGTTGTATATGAATTTCTATTGCCACGATTATATTTGTTAATACTGATATTTGATGCTTTATCGTTGTACAGGAGGTACAAAAAGACATATTGATTCATATTTTGCTATTATTTCGACACAAAACGACTTAAAATTGGTGAAATCGAAGATTTTGGTCTTGATCTGCAAGAAAATAGTTCCTGAAACTAGGTCATCGATTCAAACCGCTTAGGCCTTGTTTTCTCATTGGATTGAGTTCCGTAACGTTAATCCTATGAAGACCTGTCGATCAACCACGCGCCTACCATCAACGTCCCAGGTTTCTTCGAGTTTGACAGTCGGTAAAACAAAAAGCCTTGTACAAGCATATCGATGGGGACTAATTGACAGCAGATACCAAATCCGATTAAGCACTAATGTAAGATCGATGCTATGTGACTGGAGTGTGCCTTGGAATCGTTGCGAAACGACCTCTAAACCATCACAAAACTAAAAAATGCTCGGAATAAGCTAAAAATGATGGCAGATGAATCAGATGCTTCTTAAAACATCATACGAGATATCAGAAGAATGATACAATATTCAAAACATGATAAAAATTAAGATTATAAAAATAAAATGAAAAATTTATTTTTAAATTCAAAATTCTTTTCTCTCAAAGTCAGATATACCTTATCCATTAATGCGACTACTTAGACTCAATTTATTATTTAGGTTAATAGGAGATATTTAAAGATGAGATAACTACAACGTAGTACTGTGCACTTCTTTCTACGCTGCTGGGCAGGTGGTAAGAAGTGGAGGGGCGGAGTACGTTGTAAAATTTTCCGATATAATGCATGAGGATCTATGTGAAATTACTATAATAAATTGCAACTTGTCTATATATTGATGAATGGTGTTATATAAAAACCAAAGGCATATGAGGGATGTGTGAAGTTGGTAAGCTATTACTCATTAGGTATAGAAATTGTATAGTAAAATAGTCTTTGGAGGAGTGTCACTTCCTAGAAATACTCTTTGGAAGAGTAACCTCACATACCCCCTCCCCCCATGGTGTTATTTATGGATCATTGGCCACCACAAGGCACTGTAGCCGGCATAGCAAGGCCTTGGAGACAGCAGACTGTACTCTGATTGGTGGATCGAACCATGTGACCACTGCCATCTTGGATTCTAGAAAACCTATATAAAGTAATAAGTGAAGGAGTCTCACTCTCCTTCTTTCACTCTTCACCTACTTTCCTTCATTACCTGTATTGCTTTCCCTTGGCTTGTCCACACCACCCACACCACCAGCCGGCGACTTTACAACCTGTTACTCACCACCTGCAATGTGCGCCGCTCCCCTACAACGTGCCCGCAGTCAACACAGGTTTCTCACCACCCGCAATGTGCGCCGCTCCCCTACAATGTGCCCACATTCAAAACCTGTTGTTACTCACAACCCGCAATGTGCACCATTCCCCTACAACGTGACCACATTCAACACCTGTTACCAGGTTGGGGAAACACCTGAATTGACAGTCTGTTGGTACAATCGGGTCCGTTGATGTAATCTAGTATGTTAATTGGTAGGCTTTACTATAGGAAAATGTGTTATCACTTATATCCAGTGAACCTGTTTGTTGGGGTAATAAAGATTGATATCACTAGAAAGAGACAAACCTGCTTCACCAATAAAGTGACTATCAGCTACATTTGGTGTTATATTTAAGAGTAACTAAGGATTGAATTTACATTAAATGTGTGCTGTGTGTCTGTCACTGAACCCTTGGTCAGCCCAGGGACCAGTCCTGAGTGCATCCTCCTCTCCCCATCCCCACCCCCACCACCGCCTCTCCCCTAGGGGGCTACCATGGTTACTAATTAAGACAGGGTGTGGGTGACCTAAGTTAGCACAGATGAGGGGTTGAAGAACACACATGTGATATTTTATTTTATTACAATATTTGTTAGGACAATTTGCTAGTGAATGATGGAGGCATACATACATACATACATACATACATACATACATACATACATACGTACATACATACATACATTCATACATGTAAACATCTATATTTATGTATATGTATGTATTTTTGTGCATAGCTTGTGTAAACATCTTAGCCACAAGCCTGCAGCTACCCCACACCCACCCTGGTACTAGTAGGAGTGTGTGTGTGGAGGGTCAATTCACTGGGAACACTTGTGAAGGCCACCCCTGGCACACAATCAGTAGGAGTAGTGTGTGTGTGTGGGGGGGGGGGTATCAGAAGCAGCCTGACTGGGACAGTTAAACCAAACTTTCATGTGGTTATATTTTATTTGATTAAATATTTGTTAGGACATACATGCATACATACATACATGCATACATACATACATACATATGTACATACGTACATACATACATGCAGACATCCATATTTATGCATATGTGTATATATGTATTTATTTTCGCTCTTAGCGGGTGTTTACATCTAAGCCTGCATGACCTCAACTTTCCAACACCCACCCTGGCAGGAGGCTGTGTGTGTGGAGGTTGAAGAACTAAGTGGTAGAGCACCAGTCTGAGACTTGACTTGACATTGTGGACAGGGAACACCTGTGATGACAGTGTGTGTGTGGGGGGAGGGGGAGGGGGTAGAGAGGGAGGGTTATCAGAAGCAGTCCTTGGGTCCTCCTCCAGTGTTGATGTTTCTAGCTCCCACTTCTCAACTAGAATTATAGATGAATTCCAAGTCTCATGGATTTATTTCAAGGACAAAATTACTAAGATTCTTTACAATTTGGATTTATATATGTATATATATATGTATGCATGTATAATATCATAATTGAAATATGTATGTATATATGTATGTAGCCCTGTGTATATATAGGTATATATGCATGTATATATCTATGTACACATGTATGTATGTAGCCCTGGGAGAGGGGGGAGGGCTGGATGGGTGGGGGGAGGGGGCTCTAACCAAAGCCTCTGAAAACACATATTTGGTTTTATATATAAAAACTAAATATATAATTATGGTTATTGCTGCCTCATAACTTTGGGTGGGAATGAGTGTGTCTGTATCACTCTGACTGAACCACTGGTCAGGCCTCCCTCACCCCAACACATCCCCCCCACACCCCCTCAAACACAGACACACAGTGGACAGTGTGGGGTGCACTGGGGAGCAGCAGAGGGGGCCCTGGGGCCAAATGTATGAGCCACCGGTTATCCTCGCCGGAGTTAAGGGCGCCCGACGGGATAGCTATCGCCGGTGTTGGTATATGTGTCACGGAAAATGTATGTGGCCAAAGCGCGGCCGGGTTAGCTAACCAGTGCGCTATTTATAGATTTGGGGAACCCCTTGGGAATGTATCCGGCGAGCACCGCTATTTCTGTCGTTTGTGCAGTAGAACCAGCAGTCTTCGCCGTTCTGTGTCTACTTTGACGGAGCAACAAAAGCATCTTTTACGACTATTTGAGACTCTTGTGAAGTAGTAGTCTATTATCGACAGTTGGAATCCGAGTTGAGGTAGGTTGAAAACTGGCGACGAGCCGGCGATGTTTACATTTCGCTAAACTATCCCCCATGAGCCACCCTTCTCGGTTGTGGATGCGTGTAGTACAACTCGCTGTCAGCTCGCTTTGCTTCTGTCACTTGAATCCCAGTTTCGTTGGTGGAAATTCTTACGAGTATATGAATTACGCGTTCGAGCGCATAAATAGCGCATAAATAAATGAAAACATTTTTGATTTAGATGGAGGTTCCTTGTTTAATGAGTATATCCATGCCATGGGTCCCTGTGTACTACTGTCGTGCTTGCCTTTGTATTGGTAGATTCTTAAGAATGTATGTCAACTTACAAGTAACTAAGTCTAGTATGACTATCGCATATCCATGAAAGCGTTCAGTTTTCTTCCTTAGTTTTTATGTCCTAGCATTACGGAAATGCACACATTAGTGACATATATTTTTCTTGTTGGTTTTCATTGATATGATTGATCTTATAACACCGAAACGTTGTCGACCTAGCCAAGTACCTTTTTCGACCTGACAGCTTCATTAAAATTCACACAATGGTCATTTAGTAACATCTTTAAATGTTAATATACCTTGTAAAGCTGAAAGAACTACGCAAAGCGTGGGAAATACGGTTGGTTTTATTATCAATTTGGGTGTGTTGACAATTGTATGAGGTTTATTTCTATACAGTAAAGTTAACTTAACTGATTGCTGTCACTTACCTACAGATACAGTCTGATCGGCGACACAACAACTCAGTTCAACCAGAACTACAGCACAACTACAGCAACAACCTATACCAAAAACAATACCCCGATGGCGTCGTTCCAGTCTCCTTCTCCGTCTCCGTCACCCTCTCTGTCTCCCACTCCGTCTGGCAGCAAAAGGCAGCGCAAGGCAAATTACGGTGATGGGGAGATCCGTGTTATGTTGGAGGAGGTCATGTTGTCCAGGGTGGTACTCTTTGCCGCGTTCAATAACAAGATCACCGTGCAGGCCAAGAACCGAGCCTGGGATGCGGTGACGGCCATGGTCAACGCGTGTGGAGTGGCGAAGCGCTCGCGTGTGGAAATCAAGGAAAAATGGAAGGCCATGAAGGGTGATGTGCTCGGCCGGCAGAGGAGAGCGGGACAAACTGGAGGAGGTCCGCCCGAGCCTGCACTTCCGTTTGAGGAGGCTATCCTGCAAATAATAGGGTTCGAGTCGAACCTAATGAAAGGAGTGACCAGTAAGTTGAAACTCAAGTTCATAATTTGACAAAATACATCACTCATCCACAGAAGACGGTGTAATTGAGACTGTGAGTGTTGGTGAATATCCTTACTGTAGGCCTGTTATCCGTCAAGCGAAGAGTGAGTTTGGTTGAATAGCATTTGGGGAAGTTTGTAAACAGTATTAGTGACAGACAAAGTTACCTAACAACATTGGTGTCAGCATATCGCTTAAATGTTAACAGCTAAAAATGTTTTACATTGGTACTCTCTTCTTCTCTTCCAGCAACCTATACGGCCAGCTTCGTCGGTGAGTATTTCGCATCATATAATACTGATATATCGTGTGGTGTGCGGTCGTTCCCTAAACTAAAAATCACCAATACGGCCCACATTACATTAAATCTTACATCTTTTAAAACACTCGGTTTACTGCTCATAGACGAATCTCTCTCATCCTATTCGTGATGTCAGAAGAGGGGGATCTGTAAAACTACATAGGCACCAATTAACAATTAGCTACAGAATTGCCCGGAAGGCGGTGTGTGGATCTGTGATATTCTTTGTTTCCAAAATATGTTGTACTCCGTTAAGACATAAATGACTCCTGCGCTACACATTTAAAATTGTTCTCCTATTTGTATTTAACATCGCTGTACAGGCGAGATCAATGTAAACAAGTAACGGTTTATTTGTAGCACCCGAGGCCATGGAAGCGTCTTTGGGTCAACCAGCCGAAATCGGGTTCTGCCACGTCGTGCCGGTATCGGGCCACATGACAGGCCAAGAAGAGGAGACACCATACATGATGGAGGATACAGGGTTTGGGGTGTCACCGAACATGCCCACGCCAATGCAACCACTGTACGCCTCCACGCCACTGGAGAGAAGTTCCATGGAGCCACATAGTTCCTGGAAGGCAACCCGCATTGTTCCAGGTATGTTCTGCCAACACCTATCTACCCCACCCCTATACATGTTATATCATCATGACTGCTGTGGATCCGATTCACGTAGGATGCGGGCCTCGTGGACGCTGCCCGGCCATTTCACGATACAATCCACGAAGACCATGTCGGCATCACAAATCACCTGAAAAAACAACGGGGAAATGGTTTTTACTGAATCCGCACACAAAAGTTTCTAGCAGTGTAGTAAAGGGGACTTTAGTCAACATATCACAGAGGCTGGTAATGCGGAATGCGGAAACATTAAGCAGTAAGCCATGTTGGCATCACAAATCACCTAACAAAAATACGGGGAAATGGTTTGTAAGGAATCTGCACACCACAGTTTCTAGCATTGTAGTAAGGGTGACTTTAGTCCACATATCACAGATGCTGGTAATGCTTATACATTAACTATAATACAATACCGATGGAATAATACAACTAAGGTTTTAAGTGTGACGGGCATTAGATGAAAAAAACACTTAATTCAAGTACGATTTACCTGGACATTCAGAGCATGGTAGTGTTTGCGGTTGACAAACTCGTGCTCATATGCTGAAGGTGCCTGGATGCGGATCTGGGTTCCATCAATGAACCCAAAAACATTTGGGAACCCATACGTGTGGAATATCTTGACCTTGGTGCGGTCGGCAATCTCCTGAGTTGGCAATTTGACGCTTTGGGGGAGTTGCTGTATGAGTGCTTGCGTCACTCTGGGAATCAGTCGGGACACCGTGGCTTGATCCACGCCAATGAGTTCCCCGCAAACATCCTGGAAACTCCCACTTGCGTAAAATCGGAGGGCAATCATGACCTGCAGTAGAATTGTGGACCACATGTTACAACGAAATCAAACAATCATTGGTGATTATCAATGTATCAATGTAGCAATGGCAAGGGATGACACCCTTAACGCTGGCAATCTGATAGTCGAAAACAAGGACAGTATAGTAAGCACAAGCTATAGGTATGTGGCAAAATAATGCAAACCCCTTAAAAAAAAAAAGTCATCAGTGGAAGAAGCTAAAAAAAAACTTAAAATGACACCAACAATATGGGACAAGGGGAGTTTCCCCATGCCAGAATTGGTCATTAATTTCTTATAATAGGTAAAGATATACGGACTAGATATCTGTGACCAAAATAGGTGTCTAGCCCCCGAGTATCAGTAATATATATAGCTTTCCACGACCTGTGTCAATGATCGCCTATCATTGACACAGGTCGTGGAAAGCCAGTAAAGGTCGAGAGAATCTTATAGGCTGTAGCCTAGCTTACTATGACTCAAAGAAATGCACACTACTGTCATGTTCAAGTTAGAGCATTGAATGTCACCGTAGAACGGCATAATTATAGTCGATCATTGACACAGGTGGTGGAAAGCCAGTATGTCTATGTAAAGATCGAGAGAATGTTACAGGTTTTAGGCTAGCTTTACATTACATTACATGACATAAAGAGATCCTCAGAACCGCCGAGAATAGTGATGCCGACAGTGCCATATGTAAACACGTACCTGAAGCAATGGAGGCAGCGCTCCCGTTCGATTCGCTAGTGCTAGTTCGTCTGTAACCGTGTCGGTCAAAGTCAGAATATCATGCCTTCTGAACCGGAATTTCTTGAAGAGTTCTTGATCATTGAATTTTTCAAATGGATTCGTTCTGTCACGGAAGAGCCGGTCCCTGCGCAACTGTCTCTGCATATAACGCCAATAAATGAAGACCTCCATCTTGACCCCCACGAGTAACTCCGACGCCCGCGAGTAACTCCGACGTTAAACCACCTATGTGTTGGGGTTAGTGCGGGCGACCTTAACTCTCGAGGCGTTTGCCTAACCCGGGCACATACATGGTCCCTTTTGGCCACTAACCCGGGAAATCCGCACGACGCTCGGGTTAGGACCGCTAACCCGGACTCATACATTTGGCCCCTGATGCTTGCAAACAGGGGTGGGTGGGGGTTACCATGGTTACTAATCAAGATAGTGTGTGAGTGACCAAGGTTAGCACAGGATAAGGGAGTTGATGAAGAACACACATTGTAGGAAGTGGTATTTTATTTAATTACAATATTTGTTGGCGAATGATAGGTGTGGGGTGCACATGCATACATATATTTGCATACATGCGCATATGCATAAACATCCATACATACATCAATACACATCTATACATCCACATCCATAAATGCATACATGCATACATACATGCACATACTGGCATATGTGCATGCACACAAACACACACATCCCATTCAGTCACTTGATACCGGGTTACAGGAGGAGGTGCTGTGCATGATGGGTGGTCACCCCCCCACCCCCACCACCGAGTACATGGGGAGGGGGGGGGGGGTGCCGGACACTACAGGCATTATTACACATGATAAAGGGGTTATCACTATCAGTATGTGTATGTATATGTTGTTTGTTGTTGTTGTTTGTTTGTTGTTGTTTTACGTCCAAGCAACATCTAAGGTCATATCATGACGGGTACCGACTTGTGACAGTGCGCACTCATGGCGACTTTATAGTGCTTTCCCACTGGGAAACCAGGCCGCCCGCACCATGACCTGGTATCCCACTCAGTCACATTATCCTGACACTGAGCACACCAGTCCTTGCCCTATCCTAATAATGCCCAGCGCCTGGCTAGGAATCGACAAGTATCAATTTTAAAGTCATTGGTTTGACTCGACCGGGACTCGAACCCACGACCCCACGATCTACCAGCACGGGAGACGGACGCTCTAACTCATTCGGCCATCCCGTCTGGTATATGCATGTATATGCATGTATATGTATGTATATGTATATAATGTATATGTATGTATATGTATATGTATGTATATGTGTATGTATGTATGCATGCATGGACACCTGTATATATGTATATATGTATATCTGTATATCTGTGTCGTGGGGGTGGTGAAAATGGGAAATATTGCGCCTAGAGCGGGACTCGAACCCACATCTCTTTGCATTCCGGGCCAGTGTGCTAACCATTACACCACCTAGGCTCCCTGATATCAACACACTACCCACGCCTACCTGTCTATGTGGTTACTTGCCTGAGAGGTCAGTGCAGACCACTACACTCGTCCCCCTGGAATTGTAAGTCTTTTACTGCTTACAATTACATACATACAGGCAATGCAATACACATACATACACAGGGTAGGTTCAACAACCATACAGCGCGTAGCTTGTACAGGATCATGGTCACGGCAACCAGTGTCGTGGGGGTGATGAAAATGGGAAATATTGCGCCTAGAGCGGGACTCGAACCCACATCTCTTTGCATTCCGGGCCAGTGTGCTAACCATTACACCACCTAGGCTCCCTGATATCAACACACTACCCACGCCTACCTGTCTATGCGGCTCCTTGCCTGAGAGGTCAGTGCAGACCACTACATCTGTGTGTGTGTGTGTGTGTGTGTGTGTGCGCGCGCGCGTGTGCGCGTGCGCGCGTGCGCGCGTGCACGCCTGCACGCCTGCACGCCTGCACGCCTGTACGCCTGTACGCCTGTACGCCTGTACGCCTGTATGCCTGTATGCCTAAATGTATATATGTATATATGTATATATGTATATATGTATATATGTATACGAGCGAGTGGTGGGTCATGCCCTGCACAGGGGCCGGCGAGGTGCATGCCCCACGATGTTCCAGCATGGGAGACGGATGCTCTAACTCATTCGGCCATCCCGTCTGGTCGTGTGGGTATATATGTATATATGTATATATGTATATATGTATATATGTGTCATGGGGGTGATGAAAATGGGAAATATTGTGCCTAGAGCGGGACTCGAACCCACATCTCTTTGCATTCCGGGCCAGTGTGCTAACCATTACACCACCTAGGCTCCCTGATATCAACACACTACCCATGCCTACCTGACTATGTGGTTACTTGCCTGAAAGGTCAGTGCAGCCTACTACACTCGTCCCCCTGGAATTGTAAGTCTTTTAAATGGTCATTTAATGCTTACAATTACATACATGCAGGCAATGCACTTACACATACATAAACAGGGTAGGTTCAACAACCATACAGCGCGTAGCTTGTACAGGATCGTGGTCACGGCAACCAGTGTCATGGGGGTGATGAAAATGGGAAATATTGCGCCTAGAGCGGGACTCGAACCCACATCTCTTTGCATTCCGGGCCAGTGTGCTAACCATTACACCACCTAGGCTCCCTGATATCAACACACTACCCACGCCTAGCTGTCTATGCGGGTCCTTGCCTGAGAGGTCAGTGCAGACCACTACATATGTATATATGTATATATGTATATATGCATATATGCATATATGTATATATGTATATATGTATACATGTATGTATGTATGTATGTATATATGTATATATGTATATATGTATATATGTATATATGTATATATGTATATATGTATATATGTATGCGAGCGAGTGGTGGGTCGCGCCCTGCACAAGGGGCCGGCGAGGTGTATGCCGGACCCCCCCTCCCCCTCCACCCCCCACCCTGTGAGATGTGCGATTTGTAAGGGGAGGAGGATAATGGGTGAGGCTTGGGTGTGAGGAGGGGAATGTGTGTAGGGGGGTGAGATGCTGGTGTTGATATCAGTGTGCTTCTCAACCACACCCTCTCTTAATTAGTAACCATGGTAACCCCCTCCCACCCTTGTTTGCACACAGAGGAGGGCTGCCTCTGTTGCTCACCCATGCACTATGTGTGTGTGTGTGTGGGGGGGGGGGGATGCTCAGTGGCAGACACACAACACACAGTGTGCACACACTCATTCTGCCATATATAAGGCATATTTTGCTAGGACATGATCACCAGATCTCGCTGGTCACATAAATATAAAACCAGCAGATGTTTTCTTTAATGATATGAATATTATTTGCCAGTTGAATAAAACCACCATGATATGAGATGTAATAGTAATACATTAAAATCCTTCTGTTTTAATGTAAATTCAATCCTTAATTACTCTTAAATGAAACACCAAATGTGGCTAATATTTATTTAATTAGTGGAGCAGATTTGGCTCTTTCTATTAATATAAATATTTATCACCCCATAATACAGGTTCACTGGATATAGCCAAAAACACATTTTCCTATAGTAAAGCCTACCAATTAACATACTAGATTACATCAACGGACCCGATTGTACCAACGGACTCTCAATTCAGGTGTTTCCCCAACCTGGTTACTCACAACCCGCAATGTGCGCCGCTCCCCTACAAGCTGCCTGCAGTCAACACAGGTTACTCACCACCCGCAATGTGCACGCTCCCCTACAACCTGTCTGCAGTCAACACCTGTTACTCACAACCCGCAATGTGCGCCACTCCCCTACAAGCTGCCCGCAGTCAACACAGGTTACTCACCACCCGCAATGGCTGCCGCTCCCCTACAAGCTGCCCGCAGTCAATACCGGTTACTCACCACCCGCACCGCGCACCGTTCCGCTACAAGCTGCCCGTAGTCAACACAGGTTACTCACCACCCACAATATGCGCCGCTCCCCTACAACGTGCCTGCATTCAACACCTGTTACTCACAACCCGCAATGTGCGCCGATCCCCTACAAGCTGCCCGCAGTCAACACAGGTTACTCACCACCCGCAATGTGCACCGCTCCCCTACGAGCTGTCCGCATTCCATACCGGTTACTCACCACCCACACCGCGAGCCACTCCCATACAAGCTGCTCGCAGTCAACACAGGTTACTCACCACCCGCAATGTGCGCCGCTCCCCTACAACCTGCCCACAGTCAACACCTGTTACTCACAACCCGCAATGTGCGCCGCTCCCCTACAACGTGCCCGCAGTCAATACCTGTTACTCACAACCCTCACAGCGCGCCGCTCCCCTACAACCTGCCCGCAGTCAATACCTGCTACCCACAACCCGCACCATGTGGCGCTCCTCTACAACCTGCCCGCAGTCAACACCAGTTACTCACAACCCGCAATGTGCGCCGCTCCCCTACAACCTGCCCGCAGTCAACACCGGTTACTCACCACCCGCGTCTGCTGAACGCCGCCCGTCCCGTGCGTGTTACTGTTAGTATGACGAAGCAACCATCTCTAAAGAACTGAAAAAAGTGTATGTATTCTTATATTGCTCATGAGTGTGCTGTTTTGACTCATCTGTTACAAAATTATGCATTTTAAAATTATGTTGTCGTGATAATTATCAAACTATCAGTATAAAAAACAGGGTTGCTATTTTAAGATCTCACTAATTATCGCATGAATTTCTTTACGTGAAATAATTATGCAAAGAGAAACATGGCAGAATGCCAAATCAGGCTTTCGTGAAACTTGGACTACACAAATCCCATGGCGAACTTCACGTTACGCGCTCCCTATTTGGGTCAGTTTATTTTTAAAAATTCATTAAAGCTGTTGTAAATTAATATGTGAACTACAGAATACAATTATATACATACACATAGTTGGTGCCACTAGAAATCTGATCACAAATGTCAGCTGCAGCAATAATATAAAACAATGCAGCATGTACTGGGCTGCAACCTAGCACAGTGAGCCAGTTTTGGTAAAGCATCCAACAGTCTCCGTGAACTCACCGCCTGCACCGATATATCCGAATTGCAGAGCAGGACAGCCACCAACCCACCGCGGACCGACATGGTGTTGGTAGCATCATGGACAGGCACCTCCCCCCCCCCCCCCCCCCCCCCCCCGAACCTGGCGGCTGAGAGGTGCGTCGCCCACCTCCCGCCTCCTGCTGAGTTCAGCAGATCTTGTGTCGCAATTAGTATCCAAATGCACCAATCCAGGGAATACGCGGCACCGGTTTTAATCCGAGACCGCATTTGGAACCTGATGCAACTCTTTTCCAAATGGATATCACAGCGAAGCTCTCCAGAGAAGCATCGTCACTGGCATCTATGTCACTGATCAGGTGTTTGACATCCCATGAACATAGTGCATGTCAGTGCCAGGGTGTCCAGAGATTGTCTGAAGTTCCCGACAAGCTATAGGAAGGAGTTCTATCTTATTGTAGACTTTTGCCAAGCTCAGATGGAGGTGTGACAGAGGTGGGGATCATAACTACCAATTAAAATTACATTAAAATAAAGAGATGTTATTTTTCCTATAACTTTGCAGTACCTGTATTCTGGAATTAGTGCTTTTTACTGGTGAATCACCATGGTATGTTCTAATAATCACTTTTCTTAGAATCAAATCCCAGATATGGTTAATGAGAAATAACCATGAATACAAGTAAATCAAATACAACTTATAAACCATTACTCTAATATACAGACATGCATATATATATGGGTTGTTTTAGCAGTCTACCCTAATATATATTAGAGTAAATGATTTATATGATGCAGCAGACATTTCTTTTCGGCTAGATTTGGTTTTAATAACGGTTAGTCTTTTAATAGTGCCATGTTGTGCATGTATAGTGGTTTATATTGTGTGCATTGCTGGTTGAAGATGTAGTTATTCAGTGGTGGCAATGGGTCTCGAGTAGTGGTGGTGGGTTTCGAGTCATTGAGTGATAATAGTTGTTTGTCAAATGTGGATGGGGGGGGGGGGGGGGGGGGGGGGGGGGGGGGGGGGGGGGGGGGGGGGGGGGGGGGGGGGGGGGGGGGGTGGGGGGGGGGGGGAGGGGGGGGGGGGGGGGGGGGGGGGGGGGGGGGGGGGGGGGGGGGGGGGGGGGGGGGGGGGGGGGGGTGGGGGGGGGGGGGGGGGGGGGGGGGGGGGGGGGTGGGGGGGGGGGGGGGGGGGGGGGGGGGGGAGGGGCCCATGGGTAGGGGCGGCGGACATGCAGGGAGAGAGCAGGCACGAGAGAGGGCAAAGTCAGTGGGTCGTTCAGCAGGTCATATTATATATTTGCAGTGCCAGGTTTTGGACCTGAATAACCAGCTGAGCTCTGTATGAATTTTTAAAGGCAAGGATCGAACCCGCTTCTCTGGTTTTGGTTGGGAGTTCATTCCACATGACACTTCCTTTGTAAATCGGAGCTCTGATTAACTTATTTGTATTAGGGTTGGGCACCCAGAGCAGAGTCGATGTCCCCCTTCTTGTTACCCTGGTTGTGCGATCTATATATTTGTCATCACTTGGACGTTTATACATCAACGTCATTAGGTGTAGGTTCCTACGTACATCCAGAGTGTCCAGCCCTGCTCTGCTATGCATTTCAACCACACTTAGTATCTTGCCTTGGAATACTGTTCTGAGGGCTCTGTTTTGCGTTCTTTGTAATTTGGTCTCTTGCTGCTTCGTTAGTAATCCATAGATGATATCATTGTAGTCTATAATTGGTAATATTGTTGACTTGTACAGCTGCAATGCAGTATTCTCACTTACATAGGACCTTATTTTTCTGAATGTGTTCATTTTTAGTGCCAGTGTTTGGTTAAGTCTTGCCAGCTGTTGGATACCACTTAGAGTTGCGTCAAGAGTTGTGCCTAGGTACTTATAGGAGTTCACTTCACGGAGCACTAAGCCACCCATCTGCAGTTGTATTGGCCGGGCCCTCGCCTTCCTCACTTTGGTTCAATAGATTATGTACTCAGTTTTAGTGCCATTTAGTGTTAGTTTATTCTCATGGCACCATGTGTTCACTCCATCCAGCACCATTCCAGCCTCGGTTGCGGCTATGGCAAGGTCATTGTTATGTATTGTTAGTGCTGCATCATCGGCAAATAATGTGAAAGATGCTTTGTTGGAAACTAGAGGTAGGTCATTTATAAATATTAGAAACAGTAGGGGTCCCAGAGTGGAACCCTGCGGAACTCCTGTTTTTATTTCTCGAGTGGTCGAGTTGGTATCACTTAGTTTTGTGTATTGTTTTCTATTGCTGAGGTAATTTGTGAGGAAGCTATGTGCTCTATTGCCTAGCCCAGCTCTTTCTAGTTTATGCATGAGGATTTTGTGGTTGATCGTATCAAATGCCTTCTTGAAATCAAGGAAGACTGCAATAGTAAGATCACCCTTGTCTATGTTTGACAGAAGTTCATCCAGTAGAGAGGCCAGTGCCCCGGTGGTGGACCTATTTTTCCTGAAGCCATTTTGCTGGTAGGTCAAATAGTTAGAGGACTCAAGGAATGTCTTAATTTGGTCATGTATTATTTGTTCTATGATCTTGCCAGGCAGTGGGAGGATCGATATTGGGCGTAGTTCGCTACAGGTTTGTGGGATGTTGACTTTAGGTATGGGCATCACTGTGGCTACTTTCCAGTCATCAGGGAAGATGCCTGTGCTGATTATTAGGTTATATAAATGTGTAAATTCTGCACTCAGTCTTGTGATCGCGCTTTTTATCAAAGTGGTACTGATGTCCTTCATTCCTGATGATTTGTAGATCGATATTTTATTAGTTCTATCAAGGATTTCGTCCTGAGTGGTTTCCAGGAGGTCACACTTTTCTTTATTTAGTTTGGCATGAAAGGTTTTGTGTTGATCATCCTTCTGTTTGAATTTATTGGCTAGTTTCTCACCTATATCTATGAAATAGTTATTGATTTCCTCTGCTAATAATTCATCTGTGATTTTAATACCAGTCTCTTCACTTGCAAGGCCACTCACTGATTCTTGTCTCATTTTTAGGTTCGATTTGGTTTATTTCATACCAACATTTTCTGGCATTCTGTTTAAATTTGTCTATCTGGACTTGATGATACCTTGCTTTGGCTTTCCTTACTTCACTCCTAGCCTTTCTGACCCTACATTTAGCTATAAATTCATTCCCTGGATCTTTTGTTTTCTCAAACTTTTGGATAAATTAATCTCTATCCTTTTGTAGTTCGTCATTAAGGTAACCTCCCATGGTGATTCTGGTTGTGATCTCTATTAGGGGACAGTGCCTGTCAGCTGCAATAGTGATTGTTGTGTTTAGCACATCCCAACATAGGTTGGGGTCCCTCATATCCAGAAATTCGGCACTGTTTATTTCTTTGAGTGTGCCAGCCAATTCATTAAAATTGCAGTTCTTATAAGAGCGTCCCCAGTGGGTGGTGATTCTTTTGTCATTTCTAATTTTTTTCTTAATTATAAATATTGGTTTGTGGTCGCTTATGTTATAGTTAAGGACTCCAGCCTTTGTACAATGTTTGATATTGGTTAGTGCCAGGTCTATTGTTTTGTTAGTGGTTTTAGTTACCCTGGTTGGCTACCGGATCATTTGTTGCAACTCATGTTCAGCTACAAGTTGCTTTATTATCCCTCCCATCGTAGGCCTCTTACTATTATATTCTTCATTGAAGTCGCCACTGAGAAGTATCTCATATTTATCGATATTGGCTATATTATTCAAAGAGTTACTTATTTGCCCAATTCTCTCGTTTAGGTTGCCATTTGGGGGTCTATACACATTGCCGATGAGTATTAGTTTTGTATGGGGTCTGTTGACTACAGCCCACTGTAGCTCAATATTGCTATTTGATAGGTTATGCTCAGCATGTTTACCTGCATCAATATGGGGATCCTGCTTAAAGTAAATACCTAGTCCACCACCAGCCTTGGGCCGCCCACTAAGTTGCTTTGTTTTTCTATCAGCCCTTATAAATTGGTAACCTGGTATAGATGTGAGTCTGTCTTCGACTGCTCTATTGAGCCATGTTTCTGATATAGTAAAGACATCAAAACTAGACCTGGGTAGGTCGGCTCTTAGCTGGTTGATCTTATGTGTGAGGCAACGTATGTTTAGGTGGCCAATCTTGAGTCCTGGCAGGCCCTTCAGATCTGTTAAAGGAAGCGCGCCCAGATGACACGGTCCCAAGGGCCCCAGGCCCCCATCAGTCTGCCCCCCTCCCTGAAAAACGGTCCGCCCCGTCCCCCAAAGGACCCCCCCCCCCAGTTAGTGTGAATGTGGTTGTGTATTTACTTATGTCATGGTGTATAGTGTATTCTTTGTTGGGCATGGATGCTTGCCCGGCACTATCACCTAACGGGTATCCAGTTTTAGCTAAACCTGATATTTGGGTTTTAGCCATGATGTGGTGGTGGTTGTTGGCTTAGGCTGAATTCAGTTTTAGTTGCGGTTATCTCAATTGGGGAGCATGATATTAGTGTATCATGTTGTAAAAGGGGGCTGGTTAGTTAATGTAGGGTCTACTTATTAGGTTCTTGGTAATGCTGTTTGAGTTGATGAAATATGACAATTAGACAGGGATCAGTGACAACTTGACTGGTATGGCGCATAGTGTCGCCATTCACATATAGGTAATCATGCATTGAAATTAGCTGCGGTTGGTGTTTGGGTGCTCAAGCGAAGGCCCAAGCCAGGGTCAGCATGACAAATGCACACTAAGGACTGCTGTGAATGTATGTGCCATATCAGGCGTATCAGTTCCAAAGGTTGAGCCCAGCCCTTCGATCAGCATGAAGCTCATGCTGACCAGCTCCATCAGCACCGTGAATTGAGGTGCACTGTAGTAGTATTTAAATATTTGTCCATCAATTTCTAACATACAAATATCTACCGGTGTTACCTGTGGGCTCGGGTCAGAGGTCTACCCGTAGCATATAGAGGCATGATTATATACAGTTTGAAACAAAGTTGTTTACATAATAGTGCTTTGGCTGTGCTTGAAAGTGGCAACAGCAACAAGGGCACATGCACAAATAGCCTGGCGTCCATGCATAGTGCTCTCAGGCATATATGTTACACATGAAGGGTAGGGTACAAGGAGAGATTAATAATTCTGACAGGGGGAGTCTGTGCCTCTTGCGCGATACCAGTCAAGTTTGTACTGATAGACCATGCATATGAAGGGCAATCAAATAGGCTATTTGCAGATCCAAACCAGATCAAAGGATTGGGCCAGTGGACTGACATATCCCAATAGCAGATTCCGAAGCAGAATCAAGGTGTACAGAAGTTGTGCATAAGTAAGGGTAGTAGTGCAGATAGTCAATCAATTTATGCTCATCGTATTTATAGTAACCTGTAAACATAAAACAATGTGGCCTTCTTCTTGAAGATTTATACCGCCTACCATGGATAAGTCTGAATAGACCCGCCTTCACCATTAGACAGCCCGTCGACAGAAAGCCCGAGCCCAAATCCCCTCCGACCCAAGGGATTTTTTAACCTCTAAAGCCACATACACATGGTATGAGAGCAACTGGCCTTTGAATACACTGTAAGTTTGCCAATAACGTATAGATCATTGAGGACATACAGGTGGGATCAGAGTCATCGACAGTATTGCCTTAGTTGTGTCCAGTGGTAAGTTCAGGTGCCACCAATGATGATCACAACCATAAGGGCATATACACACAGAGTTTGACATATATGACTGTGTATATCCAGGTGCATACACTGATCATGTATGCTGGTTATACATGTAAAAGTCAGTCAATTAGGTAATTGGCAGATTAGAACTCAAGTAAGGTTTGGATCAGCAGACAACATAACCCAAATAGTAGATTGCTGGTGCACTTAGTAGGCTAGTCTACTTGCTGTTACAGAGTCCAGTGATTGAGATGATGGGTCAGTGAGTTGTGGTCATGACGATGCTGCACTCCTGGAGTCCTGGCGCTGGTAGCGGTGTCATACAGGGGGGGATCTTTTCTGGCCCCGGCTTTGGCATTGGTATTGGTGACGGGCAGTGACACCGGTGACGGGCAGCTGTGGTGGTGATCGGCATCGCTCATGAGCATGCTCTACTGGATGGAAAGTGGGAGAACATTGGCAGTATTTTGATTCTAGTTTGCCTAGATCGTAACCATACAATGGAATATGATGCAAGCTCAAGAAGTACAAGTGTGAATTTCTTCTTTTTTTCTCTCTTTTTTTTTTTTTTAAAACCGACAAACGGGCAGAATTTCAAGGACATAGTTGATAGAAGCAGTCAAGTATTAGTTGTTAAGATAGTGTTGTATGCTACCAATACATAGTGGATTAGAATATCCAAATAGTAGCTGGTAAGGTAGTGCGAATGAGAATTTATTTTATTTTATTTTTATCTTTATTATTATTATTTAAATTTTTTTTAAACAGGCGTCATTACAACTGTACAGTTGATTGGAACAGTCAAATGCCGGTTGGCAAGATGGTTGCATATGCAACAATTACACAGTATATTGGGACATTTAGGAGCTAGATGACAAGCTAGTGCAGAAGAAGATCATAAGTCTACTCAGCTTCGGGATGTGCCATGGTGGTGGGGCGTTCCGAGTTGTTCGTCAATAGTAGGATTGCCCTGTCCATCTTGGTGATCTGCTTGGCCCAGTACTGCTTAGTATGTAAGTTAGCATGGCATTCCTCGCTAGGCCATACATATTAGTGATGATAAGTCCGATTAAAGTAGGCATGCACTCCGCTCCTTGTCCAGGTGGCCTATATATGCATCCAAATGAATCATCTCACAAGTGTCTAAGTCGGTTGTGTGATGCTGTTTGTGGAAGTATCTGCTTGTTCCGTCGGCCAGTTTTGCTTTATTTATTATGGCTCCTGCCAGCCCTGATTTTGTCACACTTAGCTGCCAATGCCTGTCCCAGTTTATTGAGCCCAGAATATGCTCTATCTCTTAGTGCTCTGCTATGAAGGGTGGCTCCAATTCCGAAATATGTGTTGTTGGTCACTTCATTTAGTTTAATGTGGCCAGTAGCCACAAGCATGTCCACCAAGTCAGGATTTTGATCAAATTTTTGGTCAATAACCCTTGTCAAGATGGTTTCTCTGCTGTGTCGCCATTCAGCCGATTCTGGTATCTGTTCAGTGATACGCTTTGCTTCCATTGAAGTTTGGGCAGCCAGCACCTGACCCAGTTTTTCCTTGTCGTTTGCCAAGTGGCATTTTGCTGCCTGGAGGCAGTGTTCGGCTGTTGGATAGACCGCGTTATCATCACTGATCGGCGAAGGGTGGAAGTTAGATAGGAATGAGTGTTCTGAGTGGAAGTAAAGTTCCTCATGTATCTCAACTGTCTTAGCCTTGGATAGTGAAAACTTTTCTGGGAGGGCGGTTGCGTGCTTAAATTTGTGACCATCTATCACAATGCCGTCGCTGTGCACTCTAACTTCCGCACCACTACTTCTCGCAAGTACTGCCACTGACCGGAATTCCTCACGGCACTTGCGTGTGGTCCAGGTCACACCATCATTAAGGTAGATGCCAGCATATCGATCTGACTTGTTTAGCTTGGCCCGAGCAAAGTAGAAGGCGTTTCTAGCAAGTACAGTCTTAAATATCATCATGATTGGTCTGGGTCTGGTGGCAGTGTGAGCATTCCTATGTGAGGTAGCTTGATTTGCATATGGGCGATTTGGTAATTTCCTACCGATCCTATATGCTTCTCCTATGTCTGCCATTCCAACACCTGTGGGGCTAAGAAATCTGATCAGATCCGTCAAGTAAGCTTTCAGGTCCTCTGTCTCATCTTCTTCTTTCCCGTCCAGTCTAATGTTGCATATCTTTGCATTATTCCCCAACTCATTCACCCGCTTGGACAATAGTTTGTTAGATTGCGTGTTAATTTAAGATAATGGGTGATGATGCGGAGAGACTGCCTGTCCTTTTCCCTTTCCTGGTTGCTATTTACTAACAGAACCGACAACCTTGCTACCTCGGCAGTTGTCTCTCCAGCCATCGATTTCACCTCTCTAATGCTGTCATCCACCCTTCCCTCCATTCTATCAAACCTCGGCAAGATCTGGGTAAGTGCTGAGTCAGCCATTTCTTCATGCACTTTGTGTGGTGATCTGATGGGTGACCCAGTTACTGGTGAGGATGGGGCAGTATTGGGGATTGCAGAAGCTGATCCCACTGTGGCCCTACCACGTGTCCTGGATTTTTCACTAGCAGTTTTTTGTGACATCATAGATGAGTGGTGCTCACACAAATTAAATTTATATCTGAGTGTGCTATTTGGCTCAGGCTGGCAGGAGTTAGGCCAAGTCAATCAGCCGTTCTATTGTTTTCCAACTGAGTGGTCAACCAATATCTGTTCAGACCTCCAGTCGTCGGTCACACAATGTCACTATCACATGCTGTCACCCTGTCACACACTGTCCACCCACTCCCAGCAGAATCCCCACAAATCGTACACATATCAATTCCCAAACTCCGACTCAAAACTCATTAATGGTTACTCCTCGTTGATAGTTACTCACCGTACTTGCTTCTGGTAAAGTTTCCAAAATTGTTTATTTTATTTTAATTTAAATAGACTAATTTCCTCTCTCCTGTATCCTACAGCAATGTTTACAATATGTAGTTAGGTGTATTTCCTATATACCTAACAGTCGAATGTGTAATATTTTTCTTCCAATAATTCAAATTCAGATAGCTCTAGCACTGACACTGTCACACACTGCTTGCTGAAGTTGCTCGCCATTTGTTTTGTGAGTCCAACCAATAAGTCTTAATTATCTATTGATAACAGTCCAACTCCTAATGTGAACGAAGAGGTATTCACCAACCCTTGGTCCAGTCTCCTGCTCCTTATCAGATGACAGTATGTGCCATGCGAGATCTTAAATTACTGAGCAGGTATTCTTAGTCTCAGTCGGTGACACTCACATAGGTATGTGTCTAACTCACGTATTCACTTCAAGTTGTAGCTATGTGAGCGTTTATTTTAAAAGCATGTTATCTCAATGGAACATATTCCAATGGAAAGAGCTTGAAGAGACCTTAAAGCTGGTAGTCATATAATTTTCCTAATGTAAATATCAAGAAAGTTACATCGATTTGAACTTGAACTCGTCGTTGCCGAACAGCTTCGCGGCGATCGGCGGTTTTCAAACATTTCACTTGTGCCCCATTATCGTCATTCCTCGCCGTTACTCGCTGTTTGCTTCTGGCAAACGGCTCACAAATTCCTAGCAAATTTTCCTGCCGACTGGAGGCAGATACAGTGGGTGGCAGCCGCACGCAGCCCGTGCGCTGCAGTAACTGGACGTGGGTAGCACAGTGCTGCCTAAACATTGAGCTGCACTGTCCCACTGGACCGTTTCACCAAAGACTAACCTACACTCTGCTCGAATAATATTTGCGTAACTAGTTACACGCCACAAAATTAACTAGTTTCTTCTCTCCTGTACTCTATTCCACAGTCAGTGCTTATAATAGGTAGTTAGGTCTTGTTTCAACACACCTAACCATTCATAAGCCGTGTTCTCAGGGGCGATGTAAATCGATTCATAGAAATCGACTTGTATAGTTTGGGTTACATTTCCCGTGTGAACGGTCGTCTGAGGCGGATTAAGGCTGATTCGATTCCTGTGATCTAGATAATGTAAACCACCTCTCAAGGTAGTTTACGTGAGTCGATTTCTGTGAATCAATTTATTTTGCCCGTGTGGACGCACTGAGGCGGATTAAGGAAGTGACACGCATGCGCAGTCGAGACCTTAGTTTGTTGACTTTCCGGTCAATCAAAAGCGCATATTATATAATTTAGTCTATGAAGCCGCTAGCTGGGCACAGATATTTTTTTCATAATTTATTTTAATGTTTTCACTGCCCAGCAGAAGTTTTGACCGTTCCAAACCAATACGATTCAGTACATACATATCTAGGTCGAACCCACTCTCTCATGGCGACGTCGACTAACCGAAAAATGGCGCTGGTCAGACTGGACTTGCTCATGCGCAGATATCGATTTCCGGCCCAAGTACTGCTCGTGTGAACGGGTGCCTAAATCGATTCATATGATTTGCCTTGTCTAAATCGCTTTACATTTTCCCCGTGTGAACACGGCTATACGTGTAGTGTTTTCCTCCAATTCCAACTCAGATGTCCAACTGTCACATGTGTTGGCTCGTCGTTTGTTTTGTGAACTTAGCCAAAACGTCATTATTTTCCATACATAACATCTTATATCATGAATATCAGTGAAAAGGTATTCACCAACCCTTGGTCCAGCCCCCTGTTCCTTTAGATGATAGTATGTGTCATGTGAGATATTAAATTACCGTGTAGTTGTTCTCAGCCGGTGGCATGTGTGTTTTCACTCGACCGCCATCTTTGTCCTTGTACCATCAAATTGGCAAAGCACTGAACTAATGTCCCAAACACCCTGTGTGGTGCATGTGGGGGAAATTCTAATATAGCTTACTGCCAAAGCAAATGAACAGTGCACTTACTAACCAGTGTCAGTTACACGTAACTGAATTGAGCTGACACTACAGTGTCAGTGACAGTGACAGGCCTCAGGAGTCAGGGTCATTCAGTCAGTGATCTGATGTTCCGTGAATCAGTTACGTTATTAGTTCCAGTTTCTCGTTCATTTAAATCAAATAAAAGATAGAAAAAAGTTGCTTCATGGAATATATCGTGCATCGCATAAATAATGTCCTTTAATGCCATCGGACATTCGAGCCCAGTCAAAATTATACGATTCTGACAAAGTTCTGTTTCCTCCTTAGTTTGTTGCAAAGTATCGTAAACATTGCCCAAGTTTCTGCCTGTTCACATCCTGCCCGGTGTCGCAGTTTGAGCACCCTGTCAGTTTGAGCGCCCTGCCAGTGGTTGTATACTTCTTTTGTAAAATAGATTTAAAAGCTTTCATTGGATCGATTAAAAATATCTTAATGCGCAATTGAGAGGAAGATCTGAAGTATTTAATGTAACCTAAGAGCAATTTACTCTGAAAGTATTAAAAACAGATTTAATAGTGAAACTTGGGATATTCTGAGTGTCAGTGCCAGTGTGAGCCTTACCAGATCATGGCCTCAAAAACTATTTTCGCAAAATAAATTCAAGAACTTCCAATTGTCTGATAAAAAAAAAGCTGAATGTGAAATTGTAGAGAAAGATTTGAACTATTTAATAGAAACAAGAGAAATTTGCTTTCAAAGCACCAAAACTCACAAATTACTGTGATAGTTAGGGTGGTTTTAATGTTGTCTCTATCCGCGCATGCGCAGAAGCAACAGAAGGACGCTCAAACCCGCAGGGCGCTCAAACTGCGACACCGTACACAGTGCTACATGCCATACCTTTTAGCCTTCGTATATTGCACTAGCGTAGTTACTCCCAAAGCACTGTCTCCATGATAGGGCTGCTAAACAACCCATTTGAAAAAAAGTGTCGGAAAGCTGGGTTATGGATATAACCACATGAATTTGCAATGTAAAGTGCTACATGGTATAGTTCAAATGCTTATCTATCATATCCCACTAATTCCGGGGTGAATTATTTTTTAAATCATGTAGATTAATGGACTGTAAAAGTCGAATTGAGAGCGTTCTGAGGCCGCCATCTTGGGTTGATTTTTTGGGGTTTTATTTGAGAAGGGTCCACAGCGACGAAAGAAGCAAAAACGGCTGACCACTGGGTCATATCGAGCATACCCTTGCAGGAATAGTTTCCCATTCAGTAATTACTGATATTGTGTAATTTAAACAGAAATTGATGTAGATAAATTTCAAATATAGTTCAAACACTTTAATCCATTTATTCCCCCCCCCCCCCCCGATATAACTACAGCAAAGTATTTTATGATTGCGTGTGTATTTTGTTACTCCACTCCTGGTGTTCGATTTGAAATTCTAGCTCTGTGGAGGTCTAGCCTGGTCCCCTGGCATTCATTTGCTCAGGCAGAGGCACAGGAGTTTTCATCCATTATCACTCAGTCTCCAACCTGGTCCCCTAGCCTTTGTACCGGAAACAAGTTTAAACGAGCTGAAACGAGTTCAAACGTGACTGGTTGGGTCGCACCGTGGCTAGTTGGGTCGCTCCGTTTAGCGCTGAATATGCTTATGTTTTATTTGCATTCTCTCTCAATCTCTCCCAATTTCTCAACTTTAAGCCAATATAGATAAACACTGCGCACTGGAACCATCAACTTTACAGTGAATTCCTACTGAAGCAGTTTTTGGTCAGATTTAAGTAGGGTTATCATTCATCTCTACTCTGGACAGGGGTGAATCTTTTATCTTGCACTGGCCGCATTTAACTGGTCATTCATGGTCATGCTTATCGAACTAATCTGACAATTTTATGTTTCACTAGTACCGGAATTGTATCCCCGTGAGATATGTTCATACGTCTGGATCTAGTGAAGTTAGGAGAGAAATTTGCACACTGCATGTGCGTCACGGTGTCACTCAGCGGGGTTATCGTATATTGCTGGTGATCTTGTACCACCGCAGTGGCAACCTCACACACTGCATACGCTTCATAGTGTCGCACAGCCATGTTAACATTGCACATGGCATACATCATGGCCTAAGAAAATGTAGACATTATTGCAAAACTCAAATGGAAACATTACTTTTAATCAAACAGTAGCTTTATTTGCTCTGGCCACAGTTCTTTTGTTAAAAACCACTATTGATTAAGCTTGCATCGCCAGTTTATTTGCGCGGACTTGCTCAAGTATCATGTTTGACTGCTCAGCTTCCTGTGCTTGCATTTGTTTCTCTGCGCAGGTGGGCGGAGCCTGAAAAGAAAATGAACATCATATTTCCGGTCAAATATGGCGTTGTGTTTGCAGTTGAAGTGAAAACATTGTCCTGAAGGAAGCCCTCTGGCGGGAATTCTGTGGTACATATGGCTACCCCCGCTTGGTGGTTGGTGGGTTGGTTGTTGGAGTTTTACGTCATGGCAACATCTAAGGTCATATCGGGACCAGTACCGATTTGTGACAGTGCACACTCATGGTGACTTTATAGTGCTGCCCCTCTGGGAAATCAGGCCACTCGCACCATGACCCAATATCCCACTCAGTCACATTGTCCTGACACTGAGCTAACCAGTCCTTGCCCTATCCTATTAATGCTGAGCGCCAGGCTAGGAAGCGATAAGTATCAATTTTATAAGTCATTGGTTTGACTCAACCGGGAACTGAACTCCGGATCTCACATGAGGCCCGCGCTCTACGGATTCGGCCACCGCGCCTGCTACCCCGCTAGGTGCTGCTCGTGTTATAAGGCAGGGCAATGACGTATCGGCGTCTCCTCTAAATAACGCCGATATTGCTCAGTCACATTCGGGTATCAGCTTATAAACCTTTTCTGCGGGGCATACGCAGTGAGATGTTATCCACATTAGTCCCGCCCACTGCATTCAGAGGGCGGGTTGGTGGTGGAAATCCTCAGCGACCAGACGGGATGGCACAAATGAGTTGAGCATCCATCTCCCGTTGTTGTCGCTTGTTGGATTCGAACCAGCAGGTTCGAACCCTAGTCGAGTCAAACCAATGACTTACAAATTTATACTTGTCACTTCCTAGCCAGGCACTCGGCATTATTAGGATAGGGGCAAGGACTGGTTGGCTCCGTGTCAGGAAAACGTGACTGAGTGGGATATCAGGTCATGGTGCTAGTGGCATGGCCTCCCAGTGGAACAGCACTATAGAGTTTCCATGAGTGCGCACTGTCACAAGTTGGTACCGATCCTGATATGACCTTAGATGTTGCTAGGATGTAAAACTCCAACAACCAACCAAGCTATGCACCTCAGCATTGACTGTGCAACTTTCTGTTTTTGGCAGTGACGTAGCGACTGGTACCCGGTGACTTGGGAGGTTGATGGTTCTCAGGAGAAACCTTCCCCACCACCACCTATCGGTGAAATGATGAATCACATATTGATTAATTTTCGACCGGAAATAGCAACAAACTCATCAACATGTTTTGCTTTAAATTGGCAATTCGAAGTTGTAGAACGCCGCAGAATAGAACAGTGCTTCGCTAATTGAGATTATCTCATTTCTGGGGCCGCCATTCAGCAAATTGGCAAATGTTGCCGATCATTTAAGCGATATGGTCCACCAGAACAAAGACCCTATGGTAATGTAAATTACGCAGTGCCACCCTGTGGTGGGTTTGATCAGCCCGGCTGCTGGTTGGTGTTTCACATGTAAACACATACAATTATATTATACATGAGATAGGTAAGTATGAATACACATCAATATGAAATTGCTATAAACAAATACACATCATCATCAGCATCATCATCATCATCGCCATCATCACACATCTTTCACATTCATATATACATTTATACATATAATATAGCACCTGTTTAACCAAGAGAACACCCAGCGTACCAAGTGGTGGGTTTGATCATTTTGATTACACAGTACAGGCTGAGTGAGCTGTCTTAGTATTATAGGGTCTTTGACCAGAACAACACGCCTGTTACTCATTTGTCGCTAACTCAATTACTCACTTGTGTCGCGTATGGCTAATTCATGAGCGTCAGTGTCTCTCAGAAGCGCGCTTTAAAGCACAATTACACCATACTGCAACTGACGAAAAATCGACTCTGGGTTTCATGTCCTCGCAACATTTTAGGTCATATAAGCATGCGCATCAGCTTCTCTCAGGCTGACACTTTTAAGCATTATTATGTCACGCTGCTTTCCAGGGTGAGCAACTGGCGAACAAGTATCTGAGGGAAATATACTACTAATCTAATTTGCTTGGGTTGTATGTTCTAGCAACATCTAAGGTTATATGAGGATGGGTACCGTGTAACAGTGTACACTCGTGGCAACTTCATAGTGATACTCAGCTGGGAGACTGGGCTGCCGACATCGTGACACAATCTCGCAGTAAATGTCATTACATTGATACTTAGAAACCCGGCCCTTGCCCTATCCTAGTAATGCCAAACACTAGCCTAGGTAGTGACACATATCAATTTTCGGTCCATTAAATATTTGCCAATAAATGATTTCCACCACCAAGCCACACTCTAATGACAGTGGAAGAACTAATGCTGTGAGAAACAGCTTACTGTGCAGCATGCTATGTGCAAATGGTCTTTTAGGAGATTTCCTCCACCAACCTGCCCTTTGGTGGCAGTGAGGAGAAGTAATGTTGGTAGCAGCTCTTTACCAAATCTGTGCAGCAGTGTCATTGGAAAAGGTCTTATAGAGGATTTCTACAACTCGCCATCTGATGACAGTGGATAGAAGTAATGTAAAGGGTCGCAGTTCACTGTGCAGAAGTCTCATTGAAAAAGGCCTTATAGGGGATTTCTACAACTCGCCATCTGATGACAGTGGATAGAAGTAATGTAAAGGGTCGCAGTTCACTTTGCAGCAGGCTCAGTGGAAAAGGCCTTATAGGGGATTTCTACAACTCGCCATCTAATGACAGTGGATAGAGAAGTAATGTAAAGGGTCGCAGTTCACTGTGCAGCAGTCTCATTGAAAAAGGCCTTATAGGGGATTTCTACAACTCGCCATCTGATGACAGTGGATAGAAGTAATGTAAAGGGTCGCAGTTCACTTTGCAGCAGGCTCAGTGGAAAAGGCCTTATAGGGGATTTCTACAACTCGCCATCTAATGACAGTGGATAGAGAAGTAATGTAAAGGGTCGCAGTTCACTGTGCAGCAGTCTCAGTGGAAAAGGCCTTATAGGGGATTTCTACAACTCGCCATCTGATGACAGTGGATAGAAGTAATGTAAAGGGTCGCAGTTCACTGTGCAGCAGTCTCAGTGGAAAAGGCCTTATAGGGGATTTCTACAACTCACCATCTGATGACAGTGGATAGAAGTAATGTAAAGGGTCGCAGTTCACTGTGCAGCAGTCTCAGTGGAAAAGGCCTTATAGGGGATTTCTACAACTCACCATCTGATGACAGTGGATAGAAGTAATGTAAAGGGTCGCAGTTCACTGTGCAGCAGTCTCAGTGGAAAATGCCTTATAGAGGATTTCTACAACTCACCATCTGATGACAGTGGATAGAATTAATGTAAAGGGTCGCAGTTCACTGTGCAGCAGTGTCAGTGGAAAAGATCTTATAGAGGATTTCTACAACTCGCCATCTAATGACAGTGGATAGAACTAATGTAAAGGGTTGCAGTTCACTGTGCAGCAGTCTCAGTGGAAAAGGCCTTATAGAGGATTTCTACAACTCGCCATATAATGACAGTGGATAGAAGTAATGTAAAGGGTCGCAGTTCACTGTGCAGCATTCTCAGTGGAAAAGGCCTTATAGGGGATTTCTACAACTCGCCATCGAATGACAGTGGATAGAGAAGTAATGTAAAGGGTCGCAGTTCACTGTGCAGCAGTCTCAGTGAAAAAGGTCTTATCGAGGATTTCCATAACCAACCCACCATGTGATGACAGTGGGAAGAAGCAATGCAATGGATCGCAGCACAGTATGCAGCATGCTCTGTGGAAAAAGTCTTATAGAGGATTTCCACAACCAACCCACCCTCTGATTGCAGTAGGAAGAAGCAGTGTGGGTAGCAGCTCATTGTGCATGCTCCACAGAAAAGGTTTATTACCAAGGTTTTTTCCCTGGCGTACAACCTACCGCCTGAGGCTGTGTTGTGGTCAATTTCTGTGACCAACAATTGTCGGTCAATTAGGCAATTCTGACATCAATTAGTCTTAATGGAAGCGAAATTTCATTCCGCAAAGTCAACGACGAACCACCTAAGGCTATTTAATTTTTAAGCTCTTGGCATTCATCTTGTTGTATGTGAATGTAATGGTAATGGTCACAAGCTTATTCTCACTCAACCTCTGCACACACAAACTGCTGTTGCCAAAATGCGTAGTCAGCACACACACATACCCACAGAGCAGGAGAGTGTGAGAAATATTCACAGCTTCTTGTTTTTGCGCGAAAGTAAGTTATTTGAAGTTCCGCAAAATAATTGATAGCGTCAAATCAAGCGTTGGTGTTACTAATGGTGACAAAGCACGAGGCTGACTAGAAGTTTTGACCGTGTGAAAAAAGTGTCTTTTTAAGTTACTAGGATGAAAAGAGAAACAATTTAATTTGCTGTCTCGCATTAGGCAACTGGCAAGGGACATTGCGAGGGGACTGACCCTGCAGAATTCCTCCTAGTCAGGGCTGAGTTGGTACCTTTACCTGAGTTGGTACCTTTACCTGAGTTGGTTTTACCAAGTATTCCTTACATGGCCATTCGATGTATCTTAAAGTTCTGATGGTTTTGAGTTTCTCTCATTTTCTGAGATAAACATATTAGGTTGATCATTTTAATCTATCTTACTTTAGTTTGAAGTAACTTTTATTTTAAATAGCGAACTTTTGAGATATTTAAAGTGTAAACGGGCTAAATTAATTTGGGCAAGCTTGCAAAAACTCTAACACCATTGGCCTCTGCAGTAACAGGTTCTATTAAATTGACTCATCATCATCATCATCATCATCATGCTGTCAGTTGCGATGTGACAAAGACTGCTTTCATTACTTGACTGTCGCTCTCCATTTAGCTCTCTGCTGTGAGAATGATGTCCATGAGTCGGTCTTAATGTCTCTCAGCTTCAGGTTTCTCTTGATGCTATCCCTGACCCGGAGACGAAGGTGCCCTCTCTTTAAATTGACTCAGTGTTCCCTTATATGTGATGATAAATGTTTAATAAGTGCATGAGTATTTAAAGCTGCATAGTGTGATGAAGAATCAAATTTTCAAAACCAAAATGATTATCTAGATTTGATTCTACATATCTAACTTAGATATTGATGCACTTATTAAGCATTTGTTGCCATCTAGAAGGGAATACTGAGGCAATTAAAAAGAACATGTTACTGCAGAAACCTATGGTGGAAGAGTTTTGGCATGCTTGCCAAAATTAATTTGGCATGTTTGCACTTCAGATATCTCAAAAGCTAACCATAAAAGTTACTTCAAACTAAGTAAGGTAGATTATAACAATCAATTTAATACATTTATCTCAGACTTTTTGAGATGTGGACTTATCGAAGGATGATGAAAATATCATGGACAAAGAAGATCACCAACAAAGAAGTTCTCAGAAAAATTGAAAATAAGGAAAGCTTGTTTGCCACTATCCAGACAAAGAAACTTAATTATTTTGGCCACATCATTCGTCAGAGTTCAATATACCGTACATTGTTGGAAGGGAAGGTGAATGGCAGCAGAGGGAGAGGGAGACAAAAACTCATGGTTTACAAATATTTCACAGTGGACAGGCTTGAATTATTCACAGTCTATCAGAACAGCACACCATCGGGACAAGTGGAGAACCATTGCATCCAACCCTCGACTAGAGGATGGAACTATTGATTGATTGATCTCAGAAAGTGACAGAAACTCAAAACAGTCAGACTATGCAGCTCTAGGTTAGATATGTAGAATCAAATATAGATAATTGTTTTGGTTTTGAAAATTTGATGTTTTCATCGGACCATGGAGCATTAATGAAAGAACATTCTGAGAATGGGCTATTTGGGTCAGAACCCTTAAGTCAAGATTGGTTTGCCCAGCACATTAGACTATTGTGTACCACAATGGCTATTAGTATTAGGTCATCATCATCATCATCATCATCATCATGCTGTCGGTCGCGATGCAACAAAAACTGCTTTCATTACTTGACTGCGCTCTCCATTTAGCTCTCTGCTGTGAGAGTGATGTCCATGAGTCCACCACACAAACATACGCCCCACCACCCATCCACCATACACACCTACACCCCAACCACACCCACCCCGCCATACACACTCACCACACACACCCCTACCCCCACCACACCTCTAAATCCCCCCCACACACCCCCACCAGACTCACCAAAATCCTCACAACACCCCTACACTTCCACCACACACCCCTAGATACCCACAACAAAAATATACGTCCCCACCATACATCCACCATACACACCTACATCCCTCAACACAACTACACCCCGTCAATCCCAACTACACTCACTCAACCCCCTCTTATTTACACACACTTGATAGTAGAAGGAACTGCTTCTATCCAACCAAAGCATTACAGAGACCGGCATGGTGCGCCATCTGACGAGAGAGTTATGCAAACTGAAAGGTCCCCATTGCTAAGGCTGGAAGACTAGCGCATCAGTGCTTAACAAAGATATTATTCAACTGGAATAACAATGTTAAACACAAAAAAAGAAAACCATGACCAATAAAAATTCACTCATTCAAAATGATCATGATCAAATATATCTATACATAATGTGTCATCATCATCATGCTGTCGGTCGCGATGCGACAAAGACTGCTTTCATTACTTGACTGCCGCCCTCCATTTAGCTCTCTGCCGTGAGAGCCGTGTCCATGAGTCGGTCTTAATGTCTCTCAGCTTCAGGTTTCTCTTGATGGTATCTTTGAACCGGAGACGGGGGCGCCCTCTCTTTCTGTAGCCAAAAGACAGTTGAGAATGACATTTCATGAAAGCTGCCTGCAAAAGTGTTGAAGTGCTGCTGGCTTTTGCAAGTTACCAGCGGCGCTCTCTCGGGGAGCAAATAGAGGTTTCACACCGGCAAGAACATGTCAAGACAGGCGCAAAACTATTTGTCCCTGCAGTGGCTGGTCGGGAGATGTTGGGAGTTCCATACATCAACCGCCCTTAATGCTGCCACAGTGACATGGTTTTCTGTTTAGGGTTTGCTCCCTTAGCCTTCGGTTCTGTCAAGGACCTGTACCACAAGGCAGTGGTTTACAACTCTGCAAGGCAGGGGCGTCAAACTCCCTGAGGTATTGCTATACCTGCATACATAATGTGTATTGCTTTAAAAATGTGTATTGCTTTAAAAAACCTATTATCTGGCAGTTATTTAGGGCCAAAGCAGAGCTCATGGTCTCTGTGACCAAGCAGTGGTTATCGGTGTCATCTGACCTCATTGTTCCTCCTAGGATATTAGAATGACATTTCTATATTATTCCATCAAGGACAACAATGAATATGGTCTGGAGCGAGAAATCCTCTGGCAGGACCCACGAAAAAGCTTACCAATCATCCATTAAGTCAACATTTCTAATGAAAAGAGGTGGTTCCAGCAGTCTCCACCCACATGCGGCCAGTCCCAGAATAAAGTAAGCCTGAATGTATGCAATTGAGCAGGTGTCCAGGTGACTCAGCAGTGCCTAAACGAGCACATAAGCACATGTAGAGAAGTAGCAACAAATAGACATAGGTACAACATATAATAGAGCAAACGAGCAGTGCTGAGGCATGTAACACTGCAGCCTAAATAATATTGGCATAATAGATTATACATCATGTAAGCCCGCGAATGCAGATTGATAGGCTTACGCTATAAAATAGAACTGAACCAAGTATAGACTCATCCGTCACTAAGTATAGACAAGGGCTATAAACGAGCAGTTTGCTCAAGTCGAAGTCATTTGGGAGAGTAGTGCAAACCTTGTTATCAGTAATAGTGAATTTGAAGCCTTGATGATGCCTCATAAACTATGTAATTGCACTTCTCTTCCATGTCTCATTGGATGCCACAGAACTACTAAAGAATAGTCAAAGGGTACTCAGTCTAATCATGCTGTACAGATCAGTATATGTGTACAGAGGTGAAACTCAAGCACCCCATCCTAAGTGGAATGCCTTTCATCTTTTTGGAATGTAAATATTTTGTTTAAGCTATAGTGAAGAATATTTGGTGACATCGGGTGATTGGATCTTTTTGTTCTTTTTGTAAATATTGTTATTCATCTGAATACATATTTTGTCAGCGCCGGGGCACTGGTCTTCCAGCCGTCGGAGTGGTCGCATTTCATCTGTACATAGTGGAAGTGGAATGTGTTGCATTGTGTGCAGCACAACCCATTCTGAACATAAAAGAGCAGTGTAGAAGTGAAACAAGGCACGCTCTATGTTTACAGTATATATAGCAACCTACATAGGCACACAATATATATATGCATATATATTTATGGATCTTTCTCTGAAACTGGGCATGAAAGTCTGACATGGAAACCAAAAGTGAAGACCTTCCAAATAATAACAGAAAACATAGTAAATAATGGGATAATCCATGTTCATATGCACTAGAAGTAGAAGGTTTATATGTTATGCATATGTTAGAGCTGGGGGGAAAAGCTATTTCACTTTTTGAATTTGATATAAATTGAGCAATACATTAATATCACTCTCGTAAAATGGAAATCAAGCACATCCAGAACAACATTTTAGCATACACAACAAATTCATACAAGATTTTATTGATTACAAGTGTAGTGGTCTGCACTGACCTCTCATGCAAGGAGCCGCATAGACAGGTAGGCGTGGGTAGGGTGATGACATCAGGGATCCTAGGTGGTGTAATGGTTAGTGTAGTGGTCTGCACTGACCTCTCATGCAAGGAGCCGCATATACAGGTAGGCGTGGGTAGTGTGTGTGATATCAGGGAGCCTAGGTGGTCTAATGGTTAACCCACTGGCCCGGAATGTAAAGAGATGTGGGTTCGAGTCCCGCTCTAGGCGCAATATTTCCCATTTTCATCACGCCCACGAAACAATTAACCAAACAAAATCATGTCTTAAAAGAACAAAGTTTTGAAAAAAAAAAGGTTTGGATCCATGCATGGTGTTGATGTGTAAATTTTCACAGTTTAACTTTAGCACAAACTCAATCATTCAAGCATATTTTTGATACATGTTGTGGGATAGGTTAAATAATGTAATATTGGTAACATACGTCACACACAGAGGCAACACTAACTATTTGACTTGCTACCAAAAAAAGACTGAAGTAATTATCACCATCGTAACATGGAAACCGAAGATGTGGTATCCAGTTTCAAAGAATGACCCATATACACACGTGTGCGTCTATATATATATATATATATATATATATTTTACCTCGGTAAACAGCCTCAGGCTAGCCTCAGGCTAGGGAGAGGTAAGCACGTCCGGTACCAGCAATTAGCATATACAACTCACGACTGGATAACGTGTCGTTGGTTGCTCTGGCAAAATTAGTCTACATACAAGCAAATACGCAGTAAGTATAATAAAAACTGTGGTTAGCTTAATTATGATGCATTAAGCATCATTATGGAAAGTTTAGACTTTCGTTGGTCCAATTTGGACGAGTTATTTGGTTATAAACAACCAAGGATAGAACACTCGAGTGGGTTTCTCGAAGGAACCAAACCGGTCATTAGCGGTTATGTCAACACCCGGGTCACCGTGTGACTATGGGTAGAGATGTGGGTTTCGCCCTATCTCATGTGGAAATTCTCTCGTACTCTAATAGAGAGTAATGTTGGAGATGCTCCTGGGTTTCTTTTATAGACTCCCCTAGACAAAACTTTTTCAGGCGTTTCTCCGAGTTTCGTAGCATTTTCTCCAACTTGTTGACGTAGTAGTCACAGGTGGGAGAAGTGTGCGGAACAGAGGGATGGGCGGGCCGATACACTGGTCCCGACCCCGCGTAAGGTTTGGGCTTGACCCACAACCCACGCACAAATTTAGCTTATTACGCCTGTGTTATAACGGTATAAACACGTTCTCTAACACCAATAGATGTCCAAATGAGTTTGAAACAACCATATTGTGACATATATATATACCGGGACTGACCAAAAATCTTTGTTTCAGCTCCCGATGGCCACGAAGCGGAGTAAGCGCGGTGCAGCAGCAGCTGAGGGGCGTGTTCCGAGTGGAGTGGACGAGGAGTACGACTCCTCACCTGTGTTGTCGGCAGGGCCGTCGACACAGCCCCGGGCGCATATCCTCTCCGACCCGGATGAGGACGCAGTGCCTGATGTGCCTGCGCCTCCAGATTGGGAGGCTCGCTTTGCAAGATTGGAAAGCCACATCTTGACTGCCAAATCGCCTGTGTCTCGGAAGCGGCGTAGGCCGAGTGTCCAAGAGGATTCGTTGAGGATTTCTTGGACACAGACTCGGCGGTGGAGCTTAAGGCTCCTCCTCCTCCTTCTCCTAAACGGAGGAAGAAGAAGAAACAGGTGATTTCTTCGGGTGATGAATTCACCAAGGAGCGGGCAGAGACTGGTTTTCGCAAAAAGCGGAAGACTAAGTCCAAAAAGAAGAAGAGGAAGAGGAAATATTCTTCTTCTGATTCGTCCACTGAGTCTACTTCTACGGAATCAGACTCAGACACCATATATGAAGGGGTCTATGCGGACATTGGCACTAAAGTGGCTAAGAAGGTGGAGAAGCCAAAGGCTAAGCGGGTTAAAACCACTACGCTTATGCGCGAGACCGTGAATGGTCATTTTCGCACGTTCAAACCGGCGGAGGTTATCTCCAAGTTAGGAGATGAGTTAACAGGCATAAAGGGTGTTCCCAACTCCATCATTAAAGAAATGGATCGGGATGTCAATATGACGGATGACCGTAAGAAGTTTGAGGATGTGTTGCACACAGTGCATAAGGCAGTGTTGGCTACCCTAACAGCTATTGTTCCTGTGGCTAATAGGATGCAGAGTGAAAATAAGTTCTCGTCTTTGGCTAAGACAATGGACAAAGGCATTGCAGTGCTAGCGGCGGCAGGTAATTACCTGTCGTTTCGAAGATATGAAAATGTCTTCAAGTCAGTTTGCACAGATGCTGGCAAAGAAGTGGCTCGCTCTAAGAAGGTTACCGATAATGAGGGGAAGGAGTTTACGCTTTATCTTGCTCCAGAGCCGATTAAAGGGAAACCTTTAGATAACACCAAGATGTTTGGCGGTCAACTACAATACCTCTATAAAGAGGTAGAGACTGCAGCCAAGAGTGGCAAAAACATGGATGGCAAGAAGAAACAGGAAGCTCCTCGTTTCAAAAAGTCACGAGGGGATTTTCGTCCACGACGGTTCACCAGAGGAACCAGACCGAGTTCAAGCTTCGGTCAAGGGTTTCGGGGCCGGGGCGCTCGCCCAGGCTGGACCGACAACACCGCACGGCCAATAGGCCGAGGGTTCAACTCGTCGAGACCTTTCCCCAGGGGCGGGTCCAAGTAGAGGTCCAAACACAAACTTTACAAGTCCCTGAAGCCTCTAAAAACACACAAACTGTAAGCAACTTTGTGGCTGGTAATATTAGTAATCATATTTCTGAGTGGCACAAAATTACTAGTGACCAAGAAATTATAAAAATAGTTAGGGGTGTTCACATTCCCTTTACACAAATTCCTGTACAAAGTATAATACCTTTTCCATATAACATTCAACCAGTTGAACGAGACGCACTAACTAAACAGGTACATAAATTCTTTGAGAAAGGAATTATACAAAAAGTGACACACTGTTCAGGACAGTTTATTTCAAACATTTTCTCGAGACCGAAGCCTAATGGTGATGTTCGAATGATCCTGGATTTAACAATCCTTAATAAAAGGGTGGAATATCGACATTTTAAAATGTTCTCTCTAGATACGGCACGAGATCTGATTACACCAGATGCGTGGATGGCTAGTGTTGATTTACAGGATGCATATTATACGCTTCCCATAATGGAACAATACCGAAAATTTCTTCGATTTATTTGGGATAACCAACTCTATGAGTTTACCTGTATGCCGAATGGCTTAGCTTGTGCGCCACGTTTATTTACTAAATTGCTTAAACCTGTTTTCTCGGTAATGGCGAGGAAGGGTCATATAATGTTTCCATACATAGATGATTCTTTTATTATAGCATCAACACAAATTGGTTGTGTGAATGCAGTTTTGGATTTATGTGCATTACTCACTAAATTGGGGTTTTATGTACATCAACAAAAGTCAGTGTTTAAACCAACAAAACAACTCAAATGTTTAGGGTTTATTCTGGATACACAGTCCCTTACAGTGTCGATAACAGAACAAAAACTAATTAAGTTTATGACTACAGCGACTCAGCTTATTAAGTTATCAAAGCCTAAAATTAGACAGGTTGCTGTTCTTATTGGGCACCTGCTGTGTTATATGGGAAGGCCCATATTAAGTCGCTAGAAATAGATAAAAATTTAGCGTTAACACGAACTAAAGGCAATTTTGAGCGAAAGATGTTTATTTCGCAAGAAGGGTTACAGGATATTGGATGGTGGATGCAACATATAGCAAGTTCACCAAATCCAATCCGCATGGCGGAACCTAATACAGTAATTACTACTGATGCTTCGTTAGAAGGTTGGGGAGCTCATCGAGATGGGGTCACAACAGGAGGTAGATGGCTTGATGATGAAAAATCAGACTATATTAATGCACTAGAATTGCGTGCTATTTATCTGGGCTTACGTAGTTTAGTAAAGATAAATAAATCACAGGTTAGAATACTAACTGATAATACTACTGCCATGGCATATATTCGTAACATGGGTGGAACCAAATCAAAGTCTTGCAATCAGTTATCTAAACTGATTTGGAACTGGGCACAGGCTCAACAAGTCTGGCTGACTGTAGCGCATATTCCAGGGTCACAAAATACACTTGCAGATTATAAAAGTAGAAATTTCCATGACCATTTAGAGTGGTCTCTCTCTACACATTTGTTTAACTTCGTTTGTGAAAAATGGGTACACCTGAAGTTGACTTATTTGCATCACGAAATAATAACAAGTTACCCTGTTATGTTTCTTGGCATCCTGAACCGGATGCTTGGAAAGTAGATGCGTTTGCTATTACCTGGGAAAATAATTATTTTTATATTTTCCCACCATTTAGCATTATCAGCCGAGTAGTGAGAAAAATCGGCTTGGAAGGGACACATGCGATACTGGTGGTGCCCGATTGGGACACGCAACCTTGGCTGCCAGCAGTTTCACAACTGGCAAAAGATCGTATACGATTCCCAAGAAAACTCGGGAATCTGACGCACCACGGACCGCTAGTGGTTCACGGCGACGTGTCAACGACGCCCCTATTGGCATTCCTTTTCTAAGGAAGCAGCTACAGCAATTTGGATTGGACAGAATTACTGAGGATAGGATAGTATCGGATGCCTGGAGGCCAGGAACTGTCAAAATGTATACAACCTATTTAAAGAAATGGGGTGTACATTGTTTGTTAATGAAAGTTAAGCCAACAAATCCAAAGATTTCACAAGTAGCTCGGTTTCTTCGTTCTCTAGAGGATGAAGGACTTTCCTTTGGATCGATTAATGCGGCGAGGTGTGCGTTATCAATTATATTACCTAGAATTGATGGCGAAACAGTTGGAAAACATTATGTTATTTGTTATTTACTTCGTTCAATTTATCAAAGGAATCCTCCAAAACCAAAGTATAGTCGGTTTTGGGATGTTTCTATAGTATTTAAGTTGTTTCAGGCTTGGCCTCACAACTCGTGGTTAGATATAAAACAGTTAGGTTTTAAGGTCGCGGTCCTGTTATTGTTAGTAACCGGACACAGAGGACAGACGATTGTTGCTTTATCCTTAACTGGATTAGAAATAGACAAGCAACAAGCTACGTTTGATTTAGAAAAATTGCTTAAATCGAACACGTTAGGTGACCCTTTATCAACGGTTCACTTAGACTGTTTTCCGAATGATCGGAAATTATGTGTTGTGTCGGCCATACGGGCTTATATATACAAGACAAAGGATTTACGTGCATCACAACAACTATTAGTGAGCTTTATAAAGCCACATAAGGCGATTTCACGAGACACACTTGCCAGATGGACAATTACGGTGTTGAAATTGGCTGGAGTGGATACGAGTAAATACTCTTCCCACTCAACTAGAGGAGCCATGGTCTCCAAGGCACGGGTGCTTGGTATTTCTGTGAAAAGAATACTAGCGCATGCAGGCTGGAAGACGGCTAAGTCGTTTGCAAAACATTATAATAAACGACTAGAAAAGCCTACCGGCGTTGCAAAGCGTCTTCTCGCCAACTAACAAGAATAGGTGAGAACAAAAATTTAGAATGTTATAATAATAAGAAAGAATGATATTAAGGATAAAAATGAATTATGTAAAGGTCTCCCTAGCCTGAGGCTAGCCTGAGGCTGTTTACCGAGGTAAAATAGTATAGTTATACGAGTCTTACCTTGGTACAGATGATGGATAACTGTTGTTTTACCGAG